>VCRD01006782.1:0-24920 GCA_006783055.1 Trinorchestia longiramus
GAGAGAGAGAGAGAGATTTATATCAATCATACATTAACCTTGAGTTAGGGACATAGAGTTAGTAGGATGTAATACTGGGGGATTCTTGATCCGAAATTTATCGAGACGTTTTCTGAATTAGTTCACTCAGCCGGCAGAAACTATATTTTCTGGCAGCTGGTTCCAAGTTGCGGCAATTTTAACGAGAAAAAAGTTCATAGCCTGAGATGTCTTGAAGTTTCTCAGTAATAGTTTTTGACCGTTATTTCTGGTTCGTACGTTACCGTCTCTTTCGAAAAGCCCTTCCAGGGTAACATTGTTACGGCTATTGAGATACTTAAAGGTCTCATTAAGTTGTCCTCGCAGTCTTCTTTGTTCTAGGGATATAAGCTCATTTACAAGTCTTTCGTAGCTAAGATTGCGGAGTTCTGGAGTCATCTTAGTTGCTTTCTGTTGTATTTTTTCTATTTTATTACTATCTTTTCGTGAGATAGGAGACCAGAGTTGCACTGCATATTCTAAATGAGGCCGGACTAGCGCTGTATAGAGCGGTAATATTATGTTCTTTGACTTGTATTCAAAGTTTCGTGCAATGAAACCATGAATCCTGCTCGCTTTTTTGACGCTTTTTTCCACTTATTTGTCATGTTAGAGATTTTCTGTGACAATGCCACCTAAATCTCTTTGTTGCTGGACTGTTTCAATAGATATGTCATACATCGTGTGTTGGAAATGCCGATTATTGGCACCAACGTGCATTACTGAACATTTTTCAATGTTGAAGCTCATTTGCCAGGTTTCAGTCCATTGTAGAAGATGGTTAAGGTCTGACTGGATAAATGCTCTGTCTCTTTCGGTGAATGCTCTGTGACAGAATTTCGAGTCATCGGCGAATTTGTTGATTTTACTGATGATTCTGACATCAAGATCTTTGATATAGATGATGAAGAGGAGCGGTCCTAAAACGCTCCTTTGAGGGATTCCTGATGTTACAAGCGCTGGATCACTTGTTTCATCGTGAATTACTACGCGTTGAGTGCGACCTGTGAGTTAGTTTCGCATCCATCGGGAGTAGTTGCCTCGTATTCCATGCGCTTCCACTTTGGCCATGAGTCTTTCGTAGAGGACTTTGTCGAACACTTTTTGGAAGTCTAGATATACAAAGTCTACGGCTTTTGTACGGTCGTATGTACGATTAACTTCTCCAAAGAAGTCAACGAGATTTGCGAGGCAGCTACGTTTTTCTCTGAAACCGTGCTGGTGGGTGTCATTTATAAGATTTTGGTAATTAAGGTGCTTTGTTATACGGACCTTAAGTAGTCTTTCTATTGTTTTGCTGATGACAGATGTTAGGCTGATTGGACGATAGTTATTAGGGATTTGTTTGTTCCCCTTCTTGAAAATAGGAGTGATATTTGCGCATTTCCAATCATCTGGAACCATCCCAGTTTCAAGAGATCGATTGAAGATGTTTGTTGGAGGTTCGCTTATTACTTCGGCTGTTTCTTTGAGTATCTGGGGACCAAGGCCATCGAGTCCGGTTGACTTATATGGGTTTAAAATGCTGAGCTGTTTCTCTACCTCTTCTACTGTAAATACGCCATCTGACAGGATTTCCTGAACGTTTTAAACATGAGGTTGCGGGATTTCAGTTAAGTCTTCGCGAGTGAACACAGAAGTGAAGTATGTATTAAAAATTTTGGCTTTGCTTCTGTTGTTCGTTTGCGTTGAGCCCTCAGAATCAATCAGTGTCCAATAGTGTCTCTTCTGAGTCGTCTGTCGTTCACATATTTGTAGAAGCTTTTCGGGTTAGTTTTAGCATGTGCTGCAACTGTAATGTCTTTATTTCGTTTTGTAGATTTTATCGTTCGCTTAAAAGCCCTGCAGGCGTGGATATGTTCTTGAAGATGGAGTTCTGTTTAGCATCGTTTGACTCTTCTGTACGAATGTTGTCTTCCATTGATGAGGCGTTTAATCTCTTGTGAGAACCAAGGAGGATTATTAGTCGGCCTTATTCGCTTTCTTGGGATATGATGGTCTGTAGCGGTTGCAATCTTATCTTTGAGTATTATGCAGCACTCTTCAGCGTTTTTGTTGTTCATGAGTACTTCATAGTTATAGATGCCAAGCTCTTCTTTCATTAGTTCGAAGTTTGCCCGTTTGTAGTCGAGGAGTTGTTTATGTTGAGTCCTTGTGTTAGGGTCTTGTACTTCGAGAGAGAAGTCTATCATCTGGTGGCCACCGATCTTGTCCGTAACTTCTAAGCCGTTTATACTGAGGTCAGCAGTCGTCTAACGAGGTCAAGAATGCTGTTTCCTCTAGTTGGTTCGTTGACATGCTGCTGCAAGGAATTGGTATTCATCAGATCAATAAGTTTTGAGCCTGGTGCTTGACGTTGGTGAGTAGTCCAGTTTACGTGGGGCAAGTTGAAGTCTCCCCTGATTAGTGTTTCGTGAGGAGTACTAAGAATATTATCTAGGCAATCATAGAATTCGTCATCTTCAATTGCCGTGCATGTTGGGTTCCTATACACAAGCACAATTTTGATAGTTTGTCCTGGATGCGGTTGGATGTTGAGATGTAGTATTTCCGATATTTCTGTTGCTCGCGTGGTTTTGATTTGTAGTTGCAACTTTTCTTTGACGTAGATAAGGGAACCATCACCTGTGTTGCTGTGTCATGGTTTGACGACGTTGTGCAAAACGTATCCTTTTATTGAGACTTCCGCTGGGAGATGCCTTCCATTGAGATCTAGCCATGTTTCATTGACAGCTATGATGTCGTGTGACAACGTTGACGCAATGGCTCTAAATTCCGACATTTTTGGTAGGAGGCTTTGTACGTTGCCAAACAGTATCTTCCGTTGTCCTAGTCTATAATCGTGCTGTGATAATGCGGTTTTATTCAGGATATCCCAATGGACGTGCCCAGGTTGCCAATAGTTTTGTGGCTTTGCAAGTGTTTCTTGCAGAGCCAGAGATGTCTGCTGCAGAGGTGAGGTTAAGTGATACCGATTTATCGGGAGAGCTGTTCGTTTTTTGGCTTGTTCGTGTCGGATGCGCTGTTCTTTCCTTTTCCACGTTGGATAGCAGGGTAGGGTACGTTATGTGAACGTAGTTTGTACGGACAAGAGCGTGATATAGTCAAACTTTTTACTGCTTGTCTGTGTCTTTGAGGATCATTTAGTTCTGTGTTGGTCAAATTACAGTTGTCCGAATTTTTTTCTCTACTTTGTTGATGCTCTGGATATACAGTATTTTCAATATGCCTGTTGAATTTTGTACATTGCCAATTTTGTGTTCCAATATGGTGGTTAGTTCAGGCGTGGCGATGGTCAGTAAGCTCCCCAGCTTAGCTTGCCCAACTTTTTTCAGATGGATGCCATCTTTCTTGAAAAGATCATTCTGTCCAGTGTAATGGAACATCAGGTCTCGGTACATGACGGCTTTTCCTGCACATATTTCTTTACCCTTTTCATTAGTTAGTAGAATTTGGGGATTTAGATTCACATCCTTTCTTCGCGGAAAATGCTAGTTATGATAGCGTTCATGGATTTGTTTTTCACTTTATGGATTAACGCTTCAAATTGTAGGACAATTTCATTTTGGGTCTCATCTTCTAACTCTTGTGTTCCGCAAAGAACTATAACTATGTCCTCCTTTCTGCATCGTAGATCTTCTAGTAGGTGGACTGCTTCGGGAAGTCGTATTATGGGGCGGCAGAGAATTTTATGCTTGTCCAACCCCCGCTTAAACTCAGTTTTTTGTCCTAGTATGATGCTGTCTCCAATGAGAAATACCTGACGTTTTTTTCTGTTTTTAATTTTTTCATTAGTTGTACGTTTATTTCCATCAAAATTTTGCAGGTTTATGTTAGTAATTTTATTTGCTTTGCGAATAGTTTTTAGGATTCTAGCAGGTTGGGTATGAGATTGAAATTGTTGTGGATTATGTTCAGTTAATATTTGCGTTGTCTGTTCCTTTGTAGAGTGTATATTATTTTCCATTTTGTTTTTCAATACGTTACTTTCAATTTCGTCTTTCAACGCGTTAAAACGGTTCTTGGTTTTCAGATAGAAGTTTGAACGTTTAGCAATAATTTTAATATGCTAGGGCTGGTTATTAGTAGGTAGATGCTGTTTAAGTTGAGTCTCCGGAGACTGAAGCCTTAGCTCGTGTTCGTAATGTTGTTTTTGATTTGTCTCGATTGTTGCTAAGAGCTCTGCCAGCAGGTCGATTTGACGGATGAATTCGAGTTGACGGCTGAGTTCGAGCTGACGGTTAAGTTCAAGTTGACGGCTGTGTTCTTGAATAGTACGTGATTGTTTTTCAATGATTGCAGCTGATTCTTGTTTGAAATAACAGAAGCGGCACTCGTCCATATTGCAACCTCGTATGTTGAAGAGTTTCAAGCTGTACGTTGCCTTGCATTCATTCTTTGCAGTACCTTATTTTCGCTTTTGTTGCTTTTTCTGTTTTTTGGTTGGACTCCATTTTTTGAATACGTCAAGCTGTTCGCGTTTTGTTTTTCAGTGATCATCTTCTGAGTTGATGGCACGTACTGTTCAAATTAAAAAATTATTATCTGATCTTGAGATCTTAAAATTAGAGACTGATTGCCAAATGCAATTTTTACGACTAGTTACAAAATTATGAAGTTAGTGTCTATTCCCCAGATCACGAAGTCATGAGAGTTCAGTCCAGCCAAAAAGTTAAAAATTTAGTGTCCAGTCGCAAGATCGCAAAATTAGTGTCTAGTCACGAGATCACAACCACAAAATTACAATTGATCACAACCCCAAATTACAATCAGCAACCTGTCACACAAATGTAAGACTATTGTTCAGCCGCAATATTTATGTCTAGTTACAGAATGTTATTCTTACCAGTCACCATTATTAAAATAATGAGTCACCAAAGTACACGATTATTTTCCAGTTGTAAAATCGATAAATCGAAAAATCACAAAATATGTATCTAGGCACCGGATCCCCAAATTGGTATCAAAGCACAAGATTTCAATATTAGATTCTAGTCGAACAGAACAAAATCTCCTCATTAGGGTCTAATCATTGTATCATAAAGTATTGTTTAGTTGCAAAATGATTCAATTTGGCACTTGAAAAAGGCGAACATTAGAATTTGTTTTCTCTATCAATTTTTTAGTTATGATATTGAATAAGATTCCCATCTATAAATTCTTATTATAATAATTTCCATAAACCGGAGGATTGAATGAAAAGGATTCATTCATTATTATTTTGAAGTTTGAAATCAAAACGATATTTTTTCCGTGTGTTGAAAGCTATTCTGGTCTTTTTTACACAGAAGCAACGCTTATGAATCTTCCCCGAAACTAAACACACGTATAAAAAATAGTTTTTGTCCATTGAAAAAATAAATAGATTCTATTGCCATTAGTACAGTACCAACATCCACTGCACCTTGATTAACGCTTATAAAGGTTTCACAAACTCATAAATGAAATAGATGTTACAAACACAGAAACACAAACACAGAAATGAAATAAATTTTAGCTGTAGATGGTACAGTGATGGTAGCAGTAGTCTATGCAGTGATGGTAGTGGTAGACTGTAGTAGACAGCGGCAGTAGTAGTAGCAGTAGTAGTAGACAGCAGCAGTAATAGTAGTAGCAGACAGGGCAGTAGTAGTAGTAGACAGCGGCAGTAGTAGTCATTGGCAGTAGGGTGGCAGTAGCAGTTGACAGCGGAAGTTGTTGGCAGCAGACGGCGGCAGAAGAATGGTAGTAGACCGTGGCAGTACACAGTGATGATAGTAGTCGACAGTATCAGTAGATATAAGTATAGCAGTATACAGTAGTGATATAAATAACAATAGGTGATAGCAGTAGATGATGGTAATAGTACTAGTAGATAATAGCAGATGATTGTAGTTGTGTAGGAATGGTTTTCCTATTGGTTTGTTCGCTGGCTCGTGCTCTGAGGTTTAAGCGGGTGGTCGGCGTGCTGCGGTTACCTTGCTGGTATGCGGTCTATGAGGGCAGCTTGTTTTCCGATGAGGTGCTTGTTTCAATGTGGTGCTTATTACCAAATAGCTTGCTTGCTGTATAGATATCTTGTTGTTTTCTAAATATTTCGTTTAAAATTTTAACTGTAGACACTTTAAATCCCTTCGGTAACTATTCGGTCAGTAGTTAAAGTATTCACGTTATTCGGCGTGATTGGTACGTTTTGTATGATAGAACTCTTACACTTCACGTACTTGAGCACCTATCTCGCACGACCATTCGCGGCTGTGTCGTGAGGGTTACTCATGACAATAACTTGTCATTGGTACATCAGCTCTCATTCTGAAAGGTCGTAAGCATGGGTATGAATGAGGACATTAGCCAAGATCTTCGCGAACGTATTGGAGAGCTCCATAATGAAGGTTTGGGATATTGGAAGACAAATGCGCAACTGTGTGTTCCTATAGCCTCGGATGGAACCATAATACATAAGTGGAAATGCCGGAATACGACTGTCAGCAAGCCTCGAACTGGCTGTCCACATAAGATTAACGACCATGCTTCTCGAAAATTTGTCCGAACAGTAGTGCAGAGGCCTTAAACTACTCGTGAAGAATTGAAGAATGATCTCAAGGCATCTGGGATCGAAGCCAGCAAACGCAAGGTCAGCAGGGCACTACGCGATGAAGGTCTTCGCTCCTGCTTTTCTCGTAGGACACCTCTTCTCCAGGAACGTCATGTCAAGGCCATTTTGAAGTATGCCAACGACTATTTGAACAAGCAAGCACCGTTTTGGTATTCAACACCGTGGTCACATGAAACCAAAATCGAACTATTTGGGAGAAACAGCACAAACTATGTTTGGGGGTAACAAAATGAAGAGTATAAACCAAAGTGCACCATACCCAATGTTAAGTTTGGAGGTGGCTCAATCATGGTGTGGGGATGTTTCAGCTCTTTTAGCTCATTAGGGGTAGGTTACTTCACATCATTGAAGGAACAATGAATGGCAGGAAATACCGTGAAATATTGGAAGAGCAACTCCTACCTTCAGCTCGTTTGTTAAAATTGAAACGTAGATGGAAATTCCAAAAAGACAACTATCCAAAGCATACTGCAAACGAAACCAAGGAATGGTTGAGGATGAAGAAGATAAACATTTTAGAATGGCCAAGTCAATCCCCGGATATGGATCCCATCGAAAATTGTGGAGTGAATTGAAATTGTCGATTCAGAAGAGAGGTCCCAATAACATCACTGAACTCAAGAAAATTTTCATTGAAGAATGGAATAAGATTACGCCCTAAACTCATAAAAGGCTGGTAGTGAGCTACTATAAACGTTTCGCAGCCATAATTAATAATAAGGGCTATGCAACGAAGTATTAATGTATGTATATTTTGAAATGTGTTGTAAACTTTTGTTCACGTATTCATTATACATGTTCTTATGTATTTTTTCTATCAAATATATGTGGGTTTTAGATACATTATTAACCTTTTTAAACTATTGTTTATACCTAGTCCAATTTTCGTAATTGTACGTGGTCTTTAAATTTGCAATCTGGAGATTTAATCAACGTGTTGTAGTATTTCGCTCCACACTGTAGCTGAAAAGTAAAATAACCGTTTGTTGGAAGTTATTAATTTGAAAAATCATATTACTTTTAAAAAATGGTGTTATTATGTTCCCCTGTGCTAACTGAGGGAATACGGTGGTCAATTCATTTTTTGCATGATATGTTTGTTGCATTTGTAAAATTAAATATATCGTTCTAAAACTGAGATTTACATTCCTTTTCATGTATTAATGGCATATAAGAGTTTCAAATTATACGAGCATTGAATTAAAAGAAATTACTAAAATTGTTGAACACTGGTTAGTGTCCGAATTATTTTGTCGCCTACTGTATTTCATTCAAATATTCTGTCACAGGTCATTTCAATTTTAGTTTCAATATTTTTCTCCCCTTGAATTAAATTTTTAGCGTCGTTGGGTTTAGAATTCAAGATTCCTTTTCAGGTTACTATCTCGACATAATTTTTACACTGTTAATTGCAGGAAATTTGTTCTGATTGTTTTAAAACGAGCAAATAGCATTTTACAGATAATAGTAAAAGCGATTAATATTAGAATTTTTCATCTGACCGAGGCAAAAGAGTATTTAGCGGAGAGACAAGCTCTCATAGCTTATTCTTGTTTTTATATTTTCCCTGTGAACATAGTGTGCTGCGATGTTTTACTGCAACAGTCAGTTAGGAGTCAACACGTTTTGATTTAACCAATAAAGGCTACGAGCTTACATTTCATAATCCATACCCTTACATTTTTCACCAATACATTTTATGGACCCAACGCCCCGTCATTCATGAACTGAAGGCCGAAATTGTCCTTCTTTGCAGTCATTGGAGTGACTCATGTTAGTGTTAGTGTGTCCAAGAAGTGCGTTTGCAATAATTTCTTACTTAAGCAACAATCATTCGCATTGCAGGTATGCTATACAGAACGAGTGTTTTATTCACTACAAGTTTCAAAATTTAACATCTCTCGGTAATAAATTTAACTGGCGAAACTGAATTTTCGAATACATTTTAAACTCCAGTTTCCTGTAAGACTAAACTAATATTTCCGTTATCCGATTTAGTATCAACAAACATTGATGCACGAAGTCAAGATAATTATCTTGACTGTCTACGTGTACGTATGAGTACGCGTAAGCACGTGTAGTAACAGCATATGGCAGTAAAGTTCTTTCCGTTCTTTCAAATGAATATCGTGACAATAAAGTTCAATTTTTTGATCTAAGATTACAGTGTCCGCCCGCTTTTCGCGGGTGTTTTACTTTCTTTCCCCTTCCACAAATCCCGAAAATCCGCGAATTATTGACGCAGTTTGAAAACGCCTATGTATGATATTATATACGCTAAAATATGCTTCCCAAAGACAGAGAAGGGTGTTTTGGTGGCATTATAGGGCATGAATAATACAGAGGTACAGTAATTATTAGATAACACAGCAAAAAATTGAATTCAAATAATCAGTTTGAAAACCCGCGTGCGACTCAGATAGAGAGCTGTTTAGCTTCTCGCGCATAAAGATGCTTGTGACGTCACGTCGTCTGCAGCCAATCAACAGGAAGGAGAAACGAAAGCTCGTAACTGACATTGTTATTTTAAAATTATTTACCAGTTGTACTGTATCACCTCTCTTTTCTAATTTTTTATTTTATTTTAACTGACATTGTTAGTTTAAAGTTATTTGCCAGTTATGCTGTATCTTCTCTCTTTTTTAATTTCTTTTATATTAACTGACATTGTTATCTTAAAACTATTCACCATTTAGATTTAGGGTGAACATGAGTGATTTTCTGCTAAAAATAGCCTAAAAAATTCAAGAAATTGCTGAAATTAGGAAAAAACTTTGAGTGCAAACTCTGCGAGGATGCAGGGCCGGGAACGGTGAATTACGAATAGGTGATGGTATGCTGCGTGCACTCTATTATAATACGAAAATAAATGGTGAGCTTATGTAGAAGCGCCATCTTCTGTAGAACGTATCTACTAATAAAAAACACTTTCCATCAGAAAATTGACATCGTTGGGCAGAGGAAATATTTTTATTTGTAGTACGTAAATAAGAAAAAGACAAAAATACTAAGGCAGTGCTGGCCAGGGGAAAATAGTTCGATTTTTAATTTAGACGACGAGCAAAATATTTGTCAAACGATACCGATTGAAAATTATCATCGCCGAATGTTTCAGGCAAAGTTTGATTAATTTTAAAACAAAATCAAAAGTGTTTCCCTTTTTATTTGAAAAATGTATTTAGTGTTTAACATGAGTATTTTTTAATCAGGAAACAGTAATACTGGTTTTTATAAGGAATACTCTAAAATTCAGGGTAGCAAGGCTGTACATGTTAAAATATTGGCCGTAAGAAGTTAAGAGACCACGCTAACACGAATAAGCTCTCTCTGTAGAATATACACGGTATGTAGTGAAAGTGTAGGTAGAATCACCAGCTTGGTCGACTGGTGAGCGAACCTATTATTGTAATAGCAGAGCTCATTGACAACTTTTCAAACCGATTAGGAACCAAATATTTCCATATCATAACCCTTAATATAGTATCTGGAAAGTGTTCCTATTTTTAGATAAACATTTTATTGAAATAAATATCATTCGTTGTCTTTTTTATTCAAAAAATCGTCCCATGACAGGCAGCATCTTCCTCTTAAGCTCAGCAGTTGTTAAAATGAACTGGTAAACGTGTACCTAACGCAGCTCTAAGTTTTACATGCAGACGAGATGCTAAAAAATTAATATTCTGAATAAAAACAAATGAAAGAGCGCTCATGTAAAAGAAAGCATGATGGTTGTAAAATACCAATAATATTAATTATCAAAATTATACATACATATCAAATTAGTACAATGAAGGATATGGGGATCTTCATGTAGATTTTTGACTATTTACTTCAACACTGGAAAACACGATATCAGAAACTGAACAGAATCAGGTAAAAAATAATTATTAAACCACAATGGATTCAAATATAGAGGACATTGTCTTTGGTCGTGAGTTACATTTCAGTTTTGATGAACAGTGTGATTCGGTGAAATGAAAAGATTAATGGTCCCGTGCACAGGTATGTGATCCTGTGCAATGTTTTGCTGAGGTAAAGCAGTGCAAGACCATGTTATGAGGTGAAGGTTTCTCTCTGGGAATAATTTGTGGGGGAGATCTTGAAATTAAAAGAAAGATGTTTTCACTAAATTTCTCGAGCTCATTCGTTTTTCGTGGTAGAGATATAATAAGTAGGCGTAGGTCATGTTTTGTCATGTTAATCATGGAGGGATTCTATCCTTCAAAATTATGTTCTGTCTGAAAAGAAGTTACAAAATATTAATGAGCACACATTAATTGTTATGCATGCCAAGGTTCATCAAAAGTAAACAAAAAAGTTGTGTTAAAATTACTTCTTTTTTTAAATTACCTTAGACTGATACAAAAATAATGGCCGCTCGAAGGTCTGGTGTTTGAAAAGTAATTTTAACACAACTTTTTTAGTTTATTTTCGATGAACCTTGGCATGCAAAACAATAAATGTGTGATCATTAATATTTTTTAACTTCTTTTCAGACAGAACATAATTTTGAAGGATGGAATGCCTCCATGATGAACATTACAAAACATGACCTTCGCCTACTTATGTTGCACGAGTTCAAACTTGGGCACAATGCCTCCGAAGCTTCTGCCAATATCAACCGAGCATGGGGAGAAGAGTCCACAAGGGAGAGGACAGTACAAAAATGGTTCGGGAAACTCCAGAGTGGTGATGAGAGCCTTAAAGATGAAGAGGGTAGAGGACGTTTGGGTAGTCTCGAGAACGAGCGGTTGCATGCGGTTGTTGAGCAAAATCCACGTCAAAGTGTTAGAGAAATGTCTCAGACACTTGGTGTCAGCACTGCAACAGTCTTGCGCCATTTGAAGATTATTGGAAAGGTGAAAAGCTCGATAAATGGGTTCCTCATGAGCTCAATGAGAATCAAAAGCTTAGGCGTTTTGAAGTGTGCTCGATGCTCTCTTTGCGCAACACCAACGATCCTTTTCTTGACCGAATTGTCACTTGTGACGAAAAGTGGGTCCTTTATGATAACTGTAAACGCTCAGGTCAATGGCTCGATCGTGATGAGCCCCCCAAACACTTCCCAAAGCCGATGTTGCACCAGAAAAAGATTATGGTGACTGTCTGGTGGTCTGCAATAGGTGTTATTCACTACAGTTTTTTGGGAGTCAATGAGACCATTAATGCAGAGAGATACTGCGATGATCTCGCTATTATGCATGCTCGATTGAGCGAAAAGAGACCGGCATTAGTGAATCGACGTGGTCCAATTTTGATCCACGATAACGCGCGACCACATGTTGCAAGAATGACCGTCCAGAAACTCACAGAACTGGGATACGAGACTTTACCACATCCTCCATATTCTCTAGATCTTTCACCTACTGATTATCATTTATTCAAACACTTAAGCACATTTTTAGATGGTAAAACTTTTAGGTCTAAACAAGATGTGGAAACGACCTTCAAAGATTTTGTTGCATCACAGCCATTAACTTTTTATCAACAAGGGATAAGTAATCTCGTAGTCCGATGGCAGAGATGCATAGCTGCTCAGGGTCCATATTTTGACTAAGTTTAACATCTCTATTGTTCATTTACCAAGGTTTAAATGCATGCTTCTGAAATCGGCCATTATTTTTTTAACAACCTGCACATAATATCGTTGTTTATGATATATTCTTTACATTCAAACACACTTAAGATATTCAAATTCAATTTCTGTAAAGGGGTAAGTGATAGATGCAGTCATAAATGGTAGATAAAGTCCCACACTAGTCAGTAAACACAACGTTTAAGGCATCTCTTGTCAACGTTTACTCGTCTCCATTAATTAAGAGATTTCATTGCTAATGTTAACTTTCACAACTGAAGTTATGTGTGTGATGTTGGAAATGAATCAACATCCAAATAATTAGGATATTTCTATTGGGTTCAAATGATAAACGTAGTTTTTAAATTTCGTGCTATGTCGATCTCTCAGTCAAAGTTGAGTCACTTATGTTCTGAAGCCTGAGATGATAATGCACACAAGTATTATACTTGCTGTGAACTAACTTCAGAACCACAACTAAATTTGATGAAATAAGTATCAGCGAAATTCAATTTCAAGTTGTTTAACGTTAGACCCAAAAATGGTTTCTCTATTTTCTCTTTTATATTTAACACACAAGAGTCTTGAATTTTACTTTAATATTACATTTTTAAACTTGCAACGCTGGAGCCTTCAAACAAGGCGCAATCATTATGCCCAGCTTAAAGCACCCGAGTCTTACCTAGAGATAAATTGAGGGATATTCAAGGAAAACACGACCCATGAAATAGAACTGCTAACTTGAGGTAACATCACTTGTGGTACACCGACAGTTTTCATGTACAGCCTCCTCAGCTTCCTTCCACTCAACGGGCCCGAGTGAGAAAACCAATTATTGAATCTAATGCATTTGAGGCGCCGAAAAAGGCCATCAAAGTGAGTGGATCAGAGGCTTGGCAACGCTTCCCAAATGCTTCGTTAGGAAATAGACTCACGTGAAGCCGAATTGAGAGGCGGAAGCGGCCTTGCGGTCAGAGCAAAGCTGAGCTAACGCAGCATGAAGAGCTTCTCTTTGGGTAACTTCCTCAAGACTTTTGTTTGTGAGAGTAATGCTTTCTACCGTGCTTTCAGTTTTGCCTTTTCACCTCGAATTGTTGAGCACCTCGTCACAGGAGCCTTAACACAGATTCTGCTATTAATACGATACAACAGTGTTTCACTTC
Organism: Trinorchestia longiramus; assembly: GCA_006783055.1. Classification (NCBI taxonomy): domain Eukaryota; kingdom Metazoa; phylum Arthropoda; class Malacostraca; order Amphipoda; family Talitridae; genus Trinorchestia; species Trinorchestia longiramus. Next base: position 13,352 of record VCRD01006782.1, read on the forward strand.
CTTTTAAATTAACATGCGTTTAAATATTGAAGTCTAGGGCCTAACTAAAGGCCTATTGTTAGTCTTTTCACCAACAGATTGAGAAACATTGAACTGTGCTTGAATGCTGATACTTAATACTTAGAAATGTGAACTGTGGCATTCTTAACTCTAAATGTTCATTATTTCAATATGAATAAGTAACACAGGAATAAATATTCATTTCATATTATCTTGCAAATTGAGCAATATAAGTGAAATCCCTAGGCAATAAACTAAATGATTAGACAGTTTATTTTCGTAGTGGAAAACTATATAAAATCAGAAATTTATAGAATTCCTTCTCCCTTTTTTCAAAACAATCTTCGTGCATATAAAGACATTTTTTATACATAAAGATTTGTTTTATAAGAAATTTGTAAAGCTCAATTTTGAAATACTAAGAATAATTTGCAGTGCATGGTGAAATAATTCATTTTTAAAGCTATTTTATTGACTTTTTCAAATGTTAGTTTGCAGTGTTTGCAACACTGTAAGCAAGGAGGCAATTTCATTCGGGACGTTCATTTACAGCATTCCTGTTAATTTTTTTGTGCGTTACTTCATACTAAGGTTGAATTTGTGCTCTGGGACGCAACCTGTTATCGCCAGAGTATAACTGATTTTACGTACGTCTCTTCTGAAGCAAATTATTACAATGTCATAAAATACACGAAATAAACAGAGGTCGATGTGCATATAGTGCATATTGGCTCAAGGAAAAGTGTTGTTGAACATACTCCTAGTGAGCAACTGCATTACATAATATCAAAGAAAAGAATAGTTTACCATTTCCCTACATGAATTTTTTATATAAAGGGAATTTTGTTCAGAGGGACGAACTGTCAATTTCTTACCAGTTTACTTTACAATCCTGGCCACAGTACACGATCGACATCAGTGACCGTACGCTCGTTAGAATTTGTAAATAAACTCTTCTAGCCGAGGACACTTAGCAATCCCATTTTATCGTGTACGATGCTATCAAAAAACAAAACATGTGCGCATTATTTTTCTCAAATTGTAGTATTTTTTTATCCATTTTCGTGCATGTGGTGAAATTCCATAATATTCTTGCAGATACAAAGGGATACATGATTACGTATTGAAAAATTCACAGTTGTTAAGAAGTATCATGGCAAGAAGTGTCACATTTGAATGTTTATTTATAAGTATTTGCAGTAATTAGTGACTTACTCCAAGCCTTTCCTTTAATTTTTATGTACACAACACAAAGGTCTATTACTGTATCATGCTACATCTCAACTGCAGTGCGTTTGAGAAAATCGCAGCGATTCCACGATTTGCAGATCTATGGTGCACATTTCTCACAGATTTTTCTACGTACACTGCAATTGGACTGAAACACTTTCGCGGTGAAGGTTGTTTTTCCAGCAGAACGTGCAAGGGGGATACATTAGACCGGAGGACGCTTTCTTTACGGAAATGAAGGAAAGGGTCTTACCTGAAGTCTGAAGAGGTGATGGTATCACGCTCAAGCCGAGAAAAAGTTTCGCAAAACGCTTTCTGGTTAGTGGCCTAGCTAGATATGTATGTCCGAGTTGTAAGCAGGCACAGCTAAATGTTTGCATAAACTCAGTGAGAAGTAGAAGCGAAAGTGAGAAACATAAAAAGTGAGAGGCAAAAAAGTGGAGATATTAATTGCATCTTATGAATTAATTTCATCGTGTGTTGAAGCAGGTATACGTCCTTCAAAACATACTGTACAAAATGAACCTCATAAATCCTTCAACATATCGATATTTTATTAATTATGCAGTTCTAAGCATGGTCTGTTCCATTCAAAGAAACTTAAATCAGAGATAAGTAATATTTGCTCAAAGTCTGTCTTTAACTTGGTACTTTAAATCATAGGATGAAAATTTATATTGGTGCTAATCAAGAAAAGTTAATTAAAGTATCGGTAGACAGGCTACAAAATAAATGAATTTCCAAGCATTCTATTTCCAAAAGCTCATCCAACAAGCAACAAACTTAAGAAATATCATGTTATATATTCAATAAAATGCTCAGAATGAAGGTGACCTATACGAAAACATTGTTCCTTAGCTAAATTTTCGGTCTGCCCAAAGAGTAGTATACTTTTAAAAACTCCTACAAAACTCAAGATTTCCCGTTTTCAAGTTTTTGGTTTACTGTATTGAGCAAGGGAATAATCTATCAATTTTTCTTTGTTGTAAACATTTTTTGAACGCATGTGGGAGCTGCAATGCAATATCAAATAATATGTGAAACTCTGATAATGTTCCTCCATAACTCGAACCTGCGTTATTTCGTAACTTGGCTGAGTTTGCGTTGCCTGTACCGAGCATATCGGGAATTACTGTTTTCGATCTAAGCTACTCAATGAAGTATCGATAGCAAGCGCTAAAAAGGATTTTCCATCTAACAAACACGCTTAGGAGTGTACGGTGGAAGCCTTCTTAGATCTGTGTGATCAGGTTCCCGAGCTCTGAGAACGCCGAAGATTGCCAGTCGGTCCTGATCACATCAAGGCAGCAGCCCACTGGTTGTCCTCAAACGCTGGCTCATGCCTCTGACGGACTCAATAGGTTCGAATTAATACCAAGGTTATATTATTGGTCTTTGTAATTTCAATGAACGTGACTGCAGGATCGTATTCTGCATCTATTCCAACAGAACATTTGATAATTCAAAGCGCATTTCAATTGATATTTGTGCATAGTTTGGGCAAAGATTCGAATACGGGATGTTATCTCTTTGTTCAGTATGTAGGTGACGAATAACACAAAAATTGATCCATTCTGTAAGCTGAACATCTCTCCGTTTCAGACCCTTTGTCAGCAATGCATGTGCACTAGATTCAAGATGCATTATCAAGACCTCTACAGTAAATTTCTAGGGAGTAAATAGTTATCATACTTTACGTGGGAAAAATACATTTGGTGAATAGATAATGCAATAAATTAAGGATTTATTTCAGGTATTAAACTTTTTACTGACTTCTCTTCGTCCAGGTCATGAGTGCTGAAGAGTAGCAGGAATGTGATGCTAAGTCTATTGAAAACTAGACTGTGAACCTAGAAGCATTTCTTTTTACAGCAGCTACACTTAGAAGTAAGCTGTATAGACATTAGTGTCTAATGTGGACCAAGCTACAAAACACCTTAGGCTATCTGTATCTAAGAAAACCGCGAAGTTTTCATGCTAAAACTCACCGAAATACTCTTCGTACCATTTTTGTGACATATTCTTCGTACGAATAATTACATAGACGGCTTCACATTTTTTCTAATATAGAAGAAAACTTTTTACAAAGATTTTAATACTAACTGGAATGTTTAACATCATTCGAAAGTCAATCTTTCTGTGTGTGTTCGATGAACAAATAATTGAAGCTTGATTTTTTCGTAAATAAGGAAGTACTCACAATGAATTCTAGCTGGAAGAACTTTGAATAAAACAAGTAAACAGGGAGGGTATCGTCACATTCATGGACTAAAATTTAAATGTATGCTTGTATCCTTGAAGAACAAAATATGTTGTCGAGTACTATTAATGATTGTCGCTGTTTTATTTAAGCTAATATCATCTCCATTAGACATGAATGGCTTACTCTAACAGTTACACAAAATATTCCAGGAGTATTCCACTAATTCTAACTTTTGCGACTTTTCTACTGTAATCTATAATTCACAATTCGATTTTGCTCAAAATTGCAAAAGATTTAGGTAAGTCTTCTTGTACTCAAGTAAATAATAATATTTCAAACTGTTTGCAGAAGTATAAAATCTAAAGAAAATCAAATTAATAGGCCCGATCCACTGAAAAGGAATAGGAGTTCTGTATTAACATACTACAGGAGTAGTCCAGGATAGTTAAAACACACAAAAAAATACACTTAGACATAATAATTCTCCCAGTTGACCCTCCTTTAAATACATGTTACTACTTCATCACATATTCTTTCAAGACAAAAATAAGGACAGTTTTCCTCTGTCTCTTTTCCTAAGCCTTTTCCATACACATTTATTGTTGTGAGTGACGACAATTTCATGAATTTGTTTCTCACTGAGCTGTAGATTCTGCAAGAAAGTAAAATTTAAAGCGAATGAACTGTACTCTGGCGTAGATGAAACCGATGTTAAAAGAAATTTTAATAAAAGATAATATTTGTGATAAATAACTGATCTGCTGTTTATACACTCCATTAGGTATTAAATGTTACACTATTTGCTATACGCCTGTCAGATATCTCAACAAAAAAACGAATAATTCATTTTATTCATGAAAATTAGCGTTAAAATATTTTCCCACGATCATAGAAAATATTTCACTCGTTCTCAATCGCATCAGTGTCATTGACAAATAGTCGGATAGGAGTCAGTTTTTTTCTAGAAAAGAGAGAAAGAAGGTGAATTTAATGCATTAGAGACCCTACACTTTAGTTCTAGGAGGAAAAATTAAACAACTTATAAAACAATGCGAAGTCTAACAAAATGACTCTTTTCGTAGATTTTTTTTTTCAAATATTGCGATATAAGCTTTAAAACTTAGGCCAACTTCATGTACAATATTATCAGGCTCAAGAACAAATAAAAGCTTAAGGATAAAAAGTGCAGGATGAGAAGTTAGCATCCTAAAATATCCACTGTTGTAGGGAATAAATTTATAATTTCTACACAAGGAACGGACTCACACTGTCAAATCTTTTCTTGCCATTCTCCATAACTAAATTATTTTGGAAGGGAAATATAACACGGACAAAATTCTTGCTACTTTAACATTGAAACGACATGAGAAGCTTGGAAAGTGACACACAGAATTCAAAATTTAGCATAGAAGTATTAGCTTACCTGCTTAAGTAAAATTAAAAGTATGGCTCTGATCCCAACGGCTCTCAATATAATTTAAAGATCGGTATTTTAAAACGTATTTTGTTGTTAAAATCTACAATCTGCAGGAGGAAAACCTTACTCTCAGGTTGTACAGGCCTCTCTCAACGCCCAACATGTCATCATTTTCTAGCTTCATCCCTCGTTAGCCTGGTTCGGATCAGAACAATCTAATTATCGACCGAAGTCACCCCGGCTTTTTGGGTACCTTCGCTTCGCAAGCGCTTTATGTAGTTAGCGCAAATTTTATGCACTTAGGGAATAATTTTTTGACGGGTGTCTCGTTAGGGGAAGACTCTTGATGGGCGTGTCATGCAATTTACTCCTTGATGAGATTCTTCCGCCTTTTTGTTTTGAAGTTCATTATGAAAAGTTAGCCGGATGAGGAGCACAGAACGGAGGGCGACTTTCTCTGCTATACTGAGCATCCCTCACTATTTTGTGGTACATCATTGGAAGCATGTTAATAAAACGTGCCCACCAGTCACTAGGCACGCGCATGTCGGCTCACGAAATCGTACAAGAAATTCAGAGACAGTATGTATCCTCAGTCACTGACTCTCTATATGATGGCAAACAGGAACCTGAATATATTCTCAAATAATTAGACTCGTCAAATTTGTCATGAATATGAATACATAGATATATATATCTATATATAATGGATGCAGAGGCAGAAACACAGGAATGTTGGTCGCGAAATCGTAGCTGTAGCGGACATGCGTGGGAAAGACGGCGCTCAGGAATGTCTGACGGTTAGAACCAACCGCTAGGCCTGCTTCGTGAAGTTGGTGAGGGTAACTCATATATAAACACACGCATTGAGACGAGAGGGACTTCAAGTTCGAGACTCAGAGGAAGAAGGACGTAAGGAAAGTTGTGATCGCTCGCCGCTATGGCGGCAAGCCGGCAAAGGCGTGCCGTCAACTGTCATCGGAAGTATATTCATCTTTACTGGTGGCGAGACAAGAATTCAAAGAAGAAACTGTGAAGAAACAATTCATCGAAGAGTCATCAATATGTTCAATTCAAGGGAAGATATAATCAACAACAGCATCATCATCATCCGAGGAACATCAGTCTGCATTTGTAAGGAAGAGTAACGGCAACATACAACATTGGTCTTCAACATCAGTGAGAGACATTGGCATCGTCTTCAACATTAGTCTACAAGTCTGCAAGAGTCATCGGCATCTCCAACATTGTCTTCAATCTATAATAGGGGAAGTGATCATCGGGAGACTTACGAGAGTCCTCCAACATTTAACATCAGCAGTTTATGTTAGGCTTGGGAAGTGTGCTGGCGAGCTTCGTGAATTTAGTGAAGGGTACATCGTGAGGGAATCATCATCGTCGTGCAAGGGAGATAAAAGTTAATTTGTTGTTAATCATGTGATCACAGAGTATAATTCAGCGTAACATTCATGCCTAGATGTTGATTTAGTATGTCGATCGCTGAGATCCAATGTTAACTAAATTTTCCCGTGTTACAATAATTCATACTGGAATATAACGTGTCATTTTATTTACCCTCTCACTCGGCAACTGTTAGAATGGCGTGCTTCAATCATAAAAATGTGTTGAGGGATTTGGACGCCTCATAGCGATCATGTTTGTTTGTCATAAAAGTTCATTCATTTATTGCTTGATGTAGGGTTGAAAGATATTTTCATTAATAAACTTAGTAATTAACATTATCAAATAAATATATATTCAATACATGCAACATAAAGGAGAGAGAAAATCGTATCGCGACAAATTTTTTTGCCTTCTCTAAATGTGTCGGATATTGATATCCGAATTATTAACATTGAATTTGAACCGCCTCGATAAAAGCATTATTCTGTTTTCCATTGTACGCTACGCGTGGCACATGGTCTTGAATCTCTGAAAGTACTTCAACAAGCCATTGGACAGCGTATTTTAGTTGTAACTCAGGCGTTCGAGTCACAATCACATGATAATTGAGACCTTGTCGAGCCACTCACCGAAGCGACCACAGTTCTAAGCGGTCATCCACAGCCTATATAGAAACATAGCGAAAATTTTTGAGTTTTTCAAAAGGACTGAGTCAGCACTATTTAAGAATTGTGTTGCGATATCATTCCGTTTCAGAAAAGACATGGAAGCCTTCAAAACACTCTTTTTGAATGCTTCAACCCCAACGTCTTCCTCTGCAGTTTTAAAGTACTAAAAATAACTAACCGTCTTACTCTCTTCAAATTCACTTGAAGTAAACCCTTACGAATTATAATTCGTATGGGTTTACTTTGTGTGAATTTAATGTCAATAATTATTGACATTAAAATGACAACCTAAGCAAAATGTCATCTGTTATTCCCGATAATCCTCAGGAGCTACGCTTTCTCAAACGAATGATTTAAGTTACAGACTTAAAAGCCTTTTTTGGCATAGAAAAACCAACCTGAGTTGAAAATTTAGAAATAACTTTAATTCAAAATGATTAAACCTGTTAACCTGCAAAGGCAAACTGAAATTATTCGTTGTGACAATGTTTCTATCAGCGAATTCCACAATCATAGAATCTCAACGTTGCATTTAGTGCATCAAAATACATGATGCATTAACTAAGCACCTTATTGCTCACGTCAATAAGCTTTAACAATTTCCGAAGAGAGAAAAATTGGTCCGAACTGACACTGGCAACACCAGAGTTTCGTATGCTTCAGTGCATCATTATTGAGTCTTGTATCGAGCTACAGGTGCTTTGAGTTATTCATTAAGTACTTTCTCGGCTCCCCGGAACTCAAGTTTTACTTTAATCCCTTCCAACTCACTTTTGAATACCTTATGCTGAGTTGAAAACAAATAAGAATTATCAACGAGTTTTATATATTATGAATATATGATGAATATTTGAGAAATAATCAACAAATTTCAATGTGCATCGAAAGACAGAAATGGGCTGCTTTCAATTTTACGACTACAACTCCGCCCCACTTCTTGTGGGTGTGCTGAACAAGGTGAATTCGGTGATTAATTCATTTATAAGTTTTATCTCGCTTTAAACCAGAACTAGGGTCTAGAAAAACATGCTCTCACGACCAATATATAAAAGTGTACTTGAACATTTAAAAGAATGAAGTGATATTTGAATTATAATCGATTATTTTCCCTCAATTTGTCCATAACAAAAGAATTCAGGACCCCAACTTAGTTCAGTGTGGTGTTGAACTTGCGTAAATAATACAAATAGAATAGAATACGGCAATAGAAACGAGTTGTTTGGCCCAATTAATAACTGTAAAAATGAGTATACAAATATATGTATTTCACTATTTGTTTATTGATCTCAAATGACTAAGGATTCAAAGATTGCTGAAACTGCTACTGAGTAGCTGGTGCGTTCGTAGTGGTGAGTGGGTTGCAGTACTCACTCAAGACGAGAAGGATCGATCTGATGTTGGATATCACCGAGTCAGCGTATATTTACTCTAACTGCTAAGTTTATCTTGCTCCGCACATGTTGCGATGGCCTCGGGCGGCAAAACTAAAAAATTTACCCTACACCAAGAACTTTTCTTTTTATAAAAGTCTTTCTGATCAATGTTTGAGAAAGGCTAAAATAAGCTACATCATTCACGGTTTTCATTAAACCTTACAGTTATGACTTTTGAGAAATAGGCTATGCCGTGTAAAAAAGTCACACTTTGCATGATTAAATGAATATTAAGTTTTTAAACTTAGCAGGCACTGCTAACTTATATCAATGAGTTTGAAGCCAAATATTGCGCATAATTCAATAAAATAGGATTGCATTGCAACCTCTGCATATGTATTGTCTTATCAGAAAGTTGGTGACGAACGTAAGAAACATCAACCACGAAGGGGTTTCATAAGTTATTTTGAATTTTAATTCGTCCAATAACCTATTGCTGAGAAGAAAATTTGATTTCACCTGAAAGGCTGGACTATTTCAAAACCTTAAATAAAAAGAAAATATAAGCAAACTGCAAATTGTCAATGTGAACGATGCCAAGTGTAATCGTACATCCGTATGATTTATGTTTCCTAGTAGTGAGGAATAAAATTTCAATATGTTAGAGTAGAGGTCGCCACGTCGTCTCTCCATCAATGGCTCCATTCACCCTCGTGTCGATAACTTGACGACCGGAACAACATGTCGTTTACGGGAGGCTGGCGGAGCTTTACGGGAGATCCTTTGTTGTGACTGAAGAGCGGAACTTATGTGTATTACCAGGCCAGTCATTTGGGCCTCTTCCCATGCAAACATGCGGGCATGAAGCCCTCGGCACCCACTGTGTATGCTAAGCAATCCCTAGTAACGTCTTACAATTTGCGCAGTGATGAGGCTGTTTTCTTCACTGCAACAAAATAGGCCTGCAACAATGCAGGACTGTATTGATGACCAAGTTACTGGACTTGGAGCACTCATACACGAATGCCTTAACATATTTACCTTCATGGAAATCCAACGCACTCCTTTTGATTTGATCTTCTTGAATTTTTTTCTGTTGTCTTCAATAAAAGAATAAGCGACCATCAACAAAAAGTATAGGAGGTTTGCATACAGTTTGCACTACGAGTACTATATTTTGGTATCAAGGACAAGAGCTCCTGCTACATCTGCACCATGTATGTAATCAGCAGAAACTTTAGTTTAGATCACATGAGCGCCTGCTTTCTAGATATTTTTGTACAGCAATCTTCTAAATGTGTCCTAATTTTTTAATAGCTATAATACTGGGTGACAAACATCGTTGAGTAAATCAATTTCAAAAGTTGATAGATACGCAGAAAAAGTAACTTTTACCGTCTGAAATCACTGTACACTTTTTAAACAATAATTTCTTATTTCAGATCTGAATTTCAGTGAACATTTAACAACTGTGGAAGGGGGTTACTTTCTTCATTGATGAGCAGGTACCTGCTCACTAATTCCAGCATTGTTTCCCTTTCATTATTGTTTACAAGTTATTCATTCATAGGTTATGTTTTCTATTTTAAAACATGGCCGTTTACAAAACTATAAGTGTATAATATATTTTCGAACATCCTGCATAAGCTCTCCAGTTTTGAGTGATTTGTCTTGAATTTATATTTTCTTTGTTTTGATGCCCGAAGTTTTTCACATGTGAAAGACCAAACCTCAAAACGTAAAATTTGAAATTTCTCAAACATTTATCTTCTACACTAACTCAATTATTCACTTACGTAACACGGATACGATTGATCTGGTGGGAAAATTTAGAGCAGAGAGTAAATTACTGAAAAAAAGCCTGTGTTACATGGCTAACTTCAGAATGAAGCTGTTCGGTATATCTACTTACGAGTGTTTAATTTCTACAAGGAATTTTCGTTTGATTTACCTCTTTAAAAAAATTCAAGCAGAAGTGTCCTACATAAGATTTGATCTGAAATAAACTAATGATTTTTAAGGAATCTATTTATAAAATCTTTCCGTTCCTTTTTAGGCTAAAAATAGATCTGAGACGCGATATACAGGGTTTGTGAAGTTTTTACTCACGACTAGAAGCATTTACGATGGTGAAAATATTATCAACGACCATTCCTTATTTGGTACAATGGTATCTATAATAACAAACTTTTCCAAATATTCATCGGTGTTTGAGAGCTATTAATGTTTTTCAACTTTATGAGTCTCGAAAAAGAAGCCAGTATCGAACAGAATATCATGGAACAGAAGCCAGTTCCATAATATCGGGCAACACGCAGACGAGAAATGTCTTCATTTAAAGCCACAACCCAGCCTAGCAAAACTCAACTCATTAGATCAACAAAAGTCCTTTTCTGTAGTTTGAATACGTGAAACTTTTAAGAAAAAATATACCAATAATCCTGCTCAAATGCTTGCAATGCTTAACAAAGTGCCTGAACGAAGGACTATGAACGGCCTTTGCGCTCAAAGAAACTACCCTCATTCGAGCGGAGCTTACCCATCTCTCCACCCTCCCTGTGAGTTTTCAATTCTCAAATGATCAAACTTATTTACTTTTCAATTAAGAGTTTCAAAACATCAAGGTGCTTGCTTCACTTCTTTGTGTAAATTGGGATACGCATCCCTTCCTTTCATTTCATATTGAGCTAATCCATATACATATATACAGACATGTATATACATTATTTCGTGTGCAAAGAAAGCTCATGCAGTTAAAAGCAGTATTTTTTAGTATTTTCAGTACCTCAGTTAAAATATCAGCCACACAAAATTAGGAAAATGAACAATGGCAAAAGAAAGTGTCAATGTGATAGTGTCTGCACCCTTTTTCAACAAAACTAAAGGTAATGGTTAAATAAAATGTGATAGCGATCCCAAATTCATCCAGCATCAAAGTTAGAACAAATCAAAACATGTCCGTGGCAAATGCAATGATAACTGTCTTCGTCGCAAAATGAAGAATAAGAAGACAAAACAACATTTGTGTACAAAAGGAAGGCCACCTTTGTTCTACCAGAAATCTGAACAACATCTTTAAATTACTGATAGACCAACCATTTCTAGATAGGTATGAACACTACCTCCTTCCCCTCCCGCCTGGTTTGTACTTCTCTAGCACAAGAATCACAAAACGTCACTTATGCGTCGCTGCAAACTACTTCCCTCCACCTCTCCCCCTTAGCTCCGAAACATACTCCCCTTCTCCTCTCCACCTTTCCCTCCGAAGCATCTA
>VCRD01006784.1:0-11315 GCA_006783055.1 Trinorchestia longiramus
TGGCATTCATATTGACCGTGTTGTTGGCATTCATATTGACCGTGTTGTTGGCATTCATATTGACCGTGTTGTTGGCATTCATATCATGATTGTAAAGCGTACATTCGAGCGTGTGCTATGTACAGGGTGCGGCAACATAACTTCCTTTTTTGCTCTTCATAAAATGATGAAAAAAGGAAGTTATGTTGCCGCACCCTGTACTTAGTTTAGTTTTGAGTCCATAAAGTCTCTCATAAAGTTTCAGCAGCACCTCTTTCACAAACAGAATCCCTGAAACACACAAATTCAAAAAGTGATTAAAAACTTAAATAAACACTAAATACAATAGGAAAAATCTGAATAAAATATCTTATCCATTGCATTTGTAATAAATTTTTGAAATGGTAAAGAGACTTTATGGACACCCTGTATTCTTCGTTCGCGGATCATTGATCTTGATGTTGGGTTTGCCCTGATTTTTCAATACAAAAGTTTTTGCGGTCTGTGATATGCTTCGATTACTGTGTTCAAGGATCATCGAAATACACTTGCAGCTTCTTTTGCAGTACTCTTTATACAGAGAAATTATGGTCAGGTATGTATTGGTTTAGCATAGCAAAGTCACATAAATGAAAATAATCCAGGAAAATCTTGAAAGAGTCTCGTTGGAGCTAACCGTTTTAATGAAAAAAATTGTTTCTAATTTCCTTTTTTAAGAACTACGTGTGTTGGGAATCGAGTACTTGTTGATGACGCAATTTTTCGTTGAGAAATTTTAATTTGACGAGCGTTTGAGATGGTGCTTCCCCTTGTTCTTATTTCCTTATCAAATGCGAGTATCTGAACTGTGAGGATAGAGTGCGAGAATAAAAAATAGGTGTGACCCTCAGTGTACCCTGCAGACTACGCGCTTCTCGAGAGTAGGCAGGACTCCCAAGTCTCTCTATTTGTATTCCAATAAACTTGTTATGAAGAAAGCTTGGACTTGTCTAATTTTTAAACCACTCCCTTATTGTGCTCCGTAGGTGGTACAGAGTACGAGTTTGTTATACGTGCCTGTATGTCTTCCCGAGTCCGTTTGTTTCACTAGTTCGAATGTTTCAACCTGTTCAACAAGCTGATGGTGTTGTTGAGGAATATTTTTATTCAACAGGAGAAGGCAAAAACAAGCGAGAAACATACGACATATATTTATGTATTATCTGTGGACCCAATTACCGTATCACTCTTGCCTAAGATTTAACCCTTTTCCTACCTTTGGGTTAATATGTCCCAAACAAACTATAAAAATCATTCCCTTTAAACCCATATTCTAAATGTTTCGTTCAAAATTACGGCAAAATTATATAGTTATTAGTGAAGATAAATGGTAATTTACGCAATATTTGGATCAATTTCAACAAAATTTGGTTGTGAAAGGGTCAATGTTGAGTACTTGCGTGTAGTGTTTTAAGGTTTGAAGGTAACTAGTGTTGTTGAGCACTTTGTATGCCTGTGGAGACGACGGTGTTTTCAGTGGACGTACATCCATTATTTGTTCCGTTGGTAGTTGCGTTTGGATATGATGGTTCGACGTACAAAAATCCGTTGCTTGTTCCGTGGTGAGCCTATGTGATGTGGGCATCCGACCCGCAGGAGGTGAGAATGTAGCTGTTCTCTCTGTGCTGTCTGTTGTGTATCTGACAACCTCATGCTGCTGCAACGCCTTATAAAGCCCATAGTCTCGCTCTGATATAAGTTTCGGATGAAGGATTCCTTATTGTAATAGCTAGCGATGCACAACAAACTCAAGATTAAAATGAAACAAAAAAGTCGCATGAGCTCATGTGTTCACTGATATCACGAAGTTTTATCGTTATGCAGGTATGTGAGCGTTATGTTTATATCGTCACTTATAGCAAGAAGACTAAAGTGCTATGTTAACATGGAAGATTGAGCGGTTTAAACTTAAATATAGCAGTGTATCCAGGTTATGCGGTCTGCATTACAGCAAAATTACCAGAGCTTGGCACGTTAAAATGAGATGCTGAATAGTACGGTGTCGTGCGACTGCACTCGAGTGCCGTGGATCGTTTATATGTGACCAGGTTTTTATAGAACATTAAACTTGAGAAAGTAGATTTTTCAAATTGTCGCAAGTTGTATTAACTGAAATTTGGTCCCTTGATGTCGATAAAATGTTTTACCTAATGTGTTTGCATTAGTAGAGTTCATTAAAACTTAGAATTTTTTTCTAAATGGCAAGAGTTTTAAAAGTTGTGATGAAATCGTCTTATTGTAATGTGACTGTAATGTAGCATTTATCTGGTCTCTCTATGTTCATTTCTTTTGATTTATTTTTGTATTGTATTTTATACTGAATATTTACTCAGCAACATGCATTAATAGTGTCTGTCTTCGTCAGCTAAATATCACTAATCGGGATGCACTGATAGTGCCTGTTCTCATCACCTCACAAAGAATCCCTCATTCTCTTCAGAAATATTCATGGCATTCCACCTGTCAATTAGCAACGACGATTACGACGGTCCATTTTTGGTGCTTTTATTTATTTATAGTTTCTCTTTGTCTCCTTTCATTCTCTTCGAGGGTTCGAATTCAAACGCAGCCTTTGAATTTTCGCTGCTTGTGACACAGGGACCAGGTAAGTCGCTTGGGTCCCTTGACTTAAAACTTTTTCTTCAAAAGCCTCGAGATTATATCATATGTTCCTACGAGCCTGTAACTCACATCACGAGATGGACGGGAACAGTCACTGGAGACATGGTCATTAGTCTCAAGATGTTCACATTAAGAATTGGAAAACCAATTCATATATACGTGGATGGAATAAAGTTTCTAATTCTGTACACGTATCTATTATGTTTCCGTACGCTGAATAGAAAGGGAATAGTAGAATTTGTAGAATATTTATCTATCTTATGTCGAATAAGAGAATTAGAAAATATAATTCCAGATTTATTATCCTTTTCCATTGATTTCAGGCTTGTAGAACCAGAGTTTTTATAGAAGTATTATTGTGTAGTTTGAGCAGAATCTTTGAGAAGGAAATTGGGACAGTGTTCTGGTGACATTTTTGCCATCTTAGCAGCTTTTCAACTAAATTATTTACCTGCTCACTTTTTTAAAAAAAAGTATACCAGCAGTCAAGTTGTTCGTTGTTTGGGTATGTTTTTGTCAGCATTTTGCAAGCTTAGGAAGACAGAGAGTAAAGAAGCTAAGCTTGATTGTGTTCTCCAGAAGTCATTCACAACGAAAGAAGATTTCAAGGAAATCGAACAAATGATCATGAAAGTATCCTAATGTGAACTCACACGTATGATAAAAACAGAAGGCAGGAAAAACAATGAAAAAGTCTGATATAATGAGAAGAAGTTATTTAACCCTTTCGGTCCCGACGGCATCTCTGGTAGCCGCAGTCATTTTTCGCCTATTAAGATGCAGAGCAACACGTGTGTCTGTGCAAACGCTGGTAGGGCAGTGCAAGCTACAGTTTGATCAGGACAATGCAGTGACCGTAAAACATCACAAAGCATCTTTTTTTAAAATTTGATGTTAAATATGTTGAAAAGGTTCTGATATTTGCATCATGGTACCGAAAGGGTTAAGGTACCTTTTACTAACCGCTTCATGATTTAATTCTTAATTATGTGCAGTTTGTGTAAATGCACAATATATATGAACACAGGAAGGTTCACATGCTACCTCAGTGACGACTTGTTATAAAGACTTATAAGGCAAGCTTTAACTTTGAAATCATCAAAGAACGACTAAATGCTATAAATTTATATAGACAAGTAGTGTTCTAGATGGTGGACATGCCCAATAAATGAAAACATAAATAAGTATATATGAACTTATTGAATTTAAATTTGAGTATTTTTACCGGACTTTTCGTTTATTTTCAGTTTTTGAGCCCATTGGTACTAAATAATTCGAAATTACCTGTAGTATGTGCGACGGTATAAGCATTTATTTTAACAAGCGTCTTCTGGTTCCACGAAAATTAAATAAAAGGAAATTTTACCCATGTCTACATCATGCTCCATCTTCGCCATGAATACTGTGAAATACAGAGTGTCCATAAAGTCTATTATAAAAGTCTCTCATAAAGTCTCAACAGCACTTCTTTCACAAACAGGATCCCTGAAACACACAAATGCAAAATGTGATTAGAAAGTTTAATAAACAGTAAATACAATAAAACAAATCTGAATAAAATATCTCATCAATTGCATTTGTAACAAACGTTTAAAATGGTAAAGAGACTTTATGGACACCCTGTAACTCTAATCTTCTTCTGTCCACTCAGCCTTATTTGGTAGTCACCGGTCAATAAACTTCGTCACAAAGAACAAAGCTTTCGCAGTCAAGCTCAGGTTCCATCGCTCCAAGTTTTCTACGCAATATTTTCTATTTGTTCGTGAATGCTCGGTCACGGAGTGTGTAGTCTGGATACAACCTTCAAAAGATCCTAGTAAAAAAGCATAACTGAGTTCGTCTTTCAAAACAAATGGTATGTTTTTGGAGTACGTACATTAAAAAATGTAAAAGGTAGGTGTAGTTTTCAGTTTTTTCGACTATTAGTTTTGCCCGTTTTGACTATCAATTTTGCCTCTTTTGACCAGTTGTGCCTCTTTTGACCAGTTTTGCTTCTTTTGAACAATTTTGCCTCTTTTGACCAGTTTTGCCTTTTTTGACCAGTTTTGCCTCTGTTGCCAGTTTCGCCTATTATGACTATTTGTTTTGCCTCTTTTGAGTAATAATTTAGCCTTATTTGCCTGCATCAGTTTTGCGTTTTTTTAGTCATAGGTTAGTCTCTTTTTTGTATTCTAAGTGACAGAAAACACAAAGGATGGCCTCAGGAGACTAGATTTCTGTTCGAGAAATCTAGCTTTTCGTTGCAATCTCAACCTGATTTGCATTTAACTCTTGTGTTGTGTTCATATTGTTGTTACTCAACCAGTGTTTGTGTTAACCCTTGTGTGGTGTTTGTGTCGTTGTTACTCAGCCAGTGTTTGTGTTAGCCCTTGTGTGGTGTTTGTGTTGTTGTTACTCAGCCAGTGTTTGTGTTAGCCCTTGTGTGGTGTTTGTGTCATTGTTACTCAGCCAGTGTTTATGGGTCTGATGGACCCGTTGCATTTTGTGTTTTTTAATGCCTCACAATCAAACACTTTTACGTTAAAATACACAACAGATGTTCACTTCATCGCAATTACAAGCAGTAGAAACAGTGAAAATGTTAGCAGTAAAAATAAAATCGGGCCCCACAGACCCGAACACAACTCAAGGGTCAACACAAACACTGGCTGAGTAACAACAATATGAACACAAACACTGGCTGAGTAACAACAATATGAACACAAACACTGGCTGAGTAACAACAATATGAACACAAACACTGGCTGAGTAACAACAATATGAACACAAACACTGGCTGAGTAACAACAATATAAACACAAATACTGGCTGAGTAACAACAATATGAACACAAACACTGGCTGAGTAACAACAATATGAACACAAACACTGGCTGAGTAACAACAATATGAACACAAACACTGGCTGAGTAACAACAATATGAACACAAACACTATCTGAGTAACAACAATATGAACACAAACACTGGCTGAGTAACAACAACACAACACTAGGGTTCATATAGAGGTGTGTGAAATTTCAACGTTGCAAATTTAATTTATTAATATTAGTGGATGTGATCAGGTTTTTTTTTTTGAAACACACAAGTAAAGGAGACAAAAGACTTTAGAAGAAAGAATCTTTAGTATGAAAAAAGAAAGTTTTTTTAAGATACTAAATGCAGTAAGAAACTTGCCCTTCGTGCAATAAAAATAATTTTCGAAAACATAGTATCTGGTCTATGTCTTATCTTGTATGAAAATTATTTAAAAACAATTGAATACCCTTTATGTTAATGAATCTATGTGTAATAAATGATTGTAGCTCATAGTGTCATTATTGCACGCTTCTTAAGATGTTCGTAGAAGAACTTACCATCAATAATCAATTTAGAAAAAACTTCAGTTCTTGAAGGCCCTGATTGTCGAGCTCATATCCAAAAACCTTACAGTAATTGAGTTAACTTCTAATTTCCGGGCTGATAAATAAATTCACGTATATTTTCCTGAATTTTTCGTTTGATTTGCCAGTGGACGCGGGCTTTGCGAAGGAGTTTCCACATTGAAGGATGTGCCTTTGGTATCCACAATGCAATGCTTACAATACATGTATACCCTACTAAATTTCCTCCTTTCTAAATCCTTGAAAGCGTCACAGAGACACAAACCAAGCAAGCAACAAACTGTGTATTATTATATAGGGGGATCGTTTCCTGTCCCCTTGTGTTTTTTGTATTCATTATTCGTTGCTCGACGGTAACTGGAAACGTATTGTTTTATCTGTGTCTATGAGGTGTCCCTGGTGCGCAGGCATGCAAGTTAACAAATAAAGAAAGTCTGTTTCGAAGACACGAGGTGTTGCGTTGCAGCTGATGTGCTTTGTGAGCCAGGCCTTTTTCTGACGCTATTCCACTATATAACTAGATAGTTCCCATGGAAATTTCACGGTTTAGATTTGATGAATTGAAAATCATTAGAAAGACGAAAGTTTAAAGATTTACGATGAATTATTGTGCTTTAAATTAATATTTTTTTATGAATATATACAGAATTTTCATTTTGTATCTCTTCTACGGGTAACATGGCCTAAAAAGTATCCGTGGGAACTTCATGGCTAAAAAATATTAATTAAGAGTTAATGAAATGAAAAATATTTTTCAGTTTTGCCCGTGGCCCTTTCAGAAATGATAATTCTACAGGTGTTATTAAATAGATGGTTACTATTGTAATTAATTAGGAATTTTAATGCAAAGATAAATTTATTTTCAATCTACTAGGTTTCTTCAGTACACAAAATGTTTAGAGTTATGTAGTAGGTATAGCACTCCTATTTTTCAAAGTCCAGCAGCTAATATTCATTATTCTTGTATTATATGGTGTCCATATCTGTCCATTGTTCATATTAATAGTTTTATTACATCGAAATATAATTAGCACCTCTATTGAAAACACTTGTAGACTTAAAACTATTCCAGCACGCACCAAATCTAGATGAAAGTTTTACATATTCATAAAAATTCTTTAAATTATTAGATATTTATGACATTTTTTACACGTACAGTAAATTTAAACACTTGATATAAAATATATTCATCAGTTAAAAGTCATATTAAAAGTGAATCCATATTAAAACCTTAGGTTTGATAGTTAAATATTTGTTGTAAATTCCGTAGAGTTTTATGATCTGTAAGCTCGAGATACTTAAATGTTTGAAGCAAAGTCCGTAGACTTTCTTGACTTTTGTTCAGGGAATTATACATATATTTTGGAAACAGGTAATAGTGATATTCATATAAGAGTGCAAAATATATATACTATTTATTTGAACCCTAGATAGTTCCTGTGAACATTCTACGTATTAAAAGTGATAAAATTAGGGATTTTCGATCCATTATTGCGTCATAAGTTTAATTAGATTTGACTAATATGAAATTGTTATAAATAAGAAGTTATTAAAGATCTACGACGAATTATTGTTTTTAAATCAAAATTTTTCATGAATACATGCAGAACTTTTATTCTGTGCCCTATCTACCGATAACATGGCCTGTGTAGGAGAAGGAAGCTAATAACAGGAGAAAATTATTTATTTCATACGATAGTTATCTTGCGGCTTTGGTATCCACTATACAATTTTTGTAATACAAGCATAGCCGTTTTGTTAATTCAGCTGTAACGATAGCTCTTACTACAGCTGTTAATAAAGCTGTAACGATAGCTGTTAACACATCTGTAATAATAGCTCTTACTACAGCTGTTAATAAAGCTGTAACGATAGCTGTTAACACAGCTGTAATAATAGCTCTTACTACAGCTGTTAATAAAGCTGTAATGATAGCTGTTAACACAGCTGTAATAATAGCTCTTACTACAGCTGTTAATAAAGCTGTAACGATAGCTGTTAACACAGCTGTAATAATAGCTCTTACTACAGCTGTTAATAAAGCTGTAACGATAGCTGTTAACACAGCTGTAATAATAGCTCTTACTACAGCTGTTAATAAAGCTGTACCAATAGCTGTTATTACCGCTGTAATAATAGCTCTTAATGACATCTTGTAGTACAGATGTAACGATAGATATTACTACAGCTGTAATGATAACTGTCAATACAGCTGTCACAAAGCCCAGAAACAGCTGCAGCTCAGAAGCAAGGCGGTCAATAGACCCAGCATTTAAGGGCGTGAGTTTCCACAGAAGTCTACGGGCGGCGTTCGCCCTGTTCTGGGAACGCTGAACTGAGTTGTTTCTACGCGCCTCCTTCTTACTTATGTAAAAACAACCCACTTTTGCAGCACAAGCTTCAAGTGTATCTTTATGTTTCCCTTAGTTGCTGTCTTTCTTTTGTTGTTTTTCCATCCTTCAGTTCTGTTTTTTTATCATCCCGGCACACTACGTGCCAAACTTTGTGGACGGACTTCTTCTAATGGCACCGACGTGACAAAAAAATGACCGACAAACACTTGAGTCAAGGTTGAGTGTTGAGTTATAAGTTAATGTTAAATGATAGATTCGTTACTTTGAATCACTTAACTAAGAAATTAAAAATGAATAATTTACCTATTCGTAATTAATTAAAGAAAATATTAGTATGAAAATTAAGTGTAATTAGTGGTGTTCTTCTTTGTATTATCTAAATCGTGTCTATCATATCGTGGTTGTGTGGTAGTCTACCTAGTTGTGGTTGCATATTAGTCTACCTAGTCGTGGTTGCCTGGTAGGCAACCTAGTTGTGGTTGTGTGATAGTTTACCTAGTTGTGGTTGCGCGGTAGTCTAACTAGTCTTGGTTGCATGTTAGTCTACCTAGTTGTGGTTACGTGGTAGTCTAACTAGTCTTGGTTGCATGTTAGTCTACCTAGTCGTGGTTGCCTGGTAATCTACCTAGTCGTGGTTGCCTGGTAGTCTACCTAGTCCACCAACGTGACTACTGGTTTACAAACATCACACATTTATTACGTCTTCTGTCGTTAATTCACATAAGATTTGTACATCACTGTAAATAAAAACATTGGTCTTTCTCAAGATATTTTGCGAGGAATTTTCAAGAGTTTTCAGGAATGCTCCCCCGTTCCTCTGACTTCCCTCTGACCTCAGTGTGGCGTAAGCTGTCGAGGTGTAAGGGTGGTGTCGCTGGAGCTCTGAGGTGTCTGGTCACAGGTCTCTGACAGATTTACTTTCTTCAGTGTTCGCATTTGAATTCCTTGACAAAATAAAAACTCGAAATTCACTAGAAAAAAAGCTTGATTATTTTTTCCTGATCGTTAGTACAGTATCATGCAATACATACATTCATGAATAATTATTATCAGTTTTATATGTTTGGTATGCATTCATTTTTAAAATATTGAATATTTATCAGTATACTGTAGTGGAAATAAAAACCACGTAGGCTTAAATGTTTCAAGTGAGGCATAGATCAACTCAAAATATTGTTTTCTGCAATTCATTTTCCATTAGTTACTGATCAGCAAAATGTGAACTCTACAATTTTTTCAAATTTTTAGAATCTGCATGTGAATTTTTTTCAACAGGTGTTTAAAATTCGTGAATTTCATGTATTCTTTTGTGTTCAGTTACAGTCGCTGGTGACTGTGCTGCAGACCACACAGTTTTGAATTAGTGAACTCTTCAGTCATTTAAAATTAAACGTTTACCGTTTAAAATTAAACGTTTATCATTTAAATTTAAACATTTACCATTTAAAATTAAAGGTTTACCATTTAAACCTAAACGTTCACCGTTTAAAATTATACGATTACCGTTTAAACCTAAACGTTCACCGTTTAAAATTATACGATTACCGTTTAAACCTAAACGTTCACCGTTTAAAATTATACGATTACCGTTTAAACCTAAACGTTCACCGTTTAAAATTAAACGTTCACCGTTTAAAATTAAATGTTTATCGTTTAAAACTAAACGTTTACCGTTGAAACCTAAACGTTCACCCTTTAAAATTAAACGTTCACCGTTTACAATTAAACGTTTACCGTTGAAGCTCAAATTGTTTAAGGTTTAAAAAAATCGTTTACCGTTCAAAATAAAAAGTTTGCCTTTTAACATTAAACATTTACTATTTAATATTAAATGTTATTTCATTAGTGCCTTTGATATGAGTAAGAGCCTGGAATGATGCAATTCCCAAATTCCCCTGCAGCTTAAAACTAGAATTTCGCAATTTTTTATCAAAATCCAACGCATGAAGTGAATTAAAAACCGCAAAAACGACACCAAAATTCAAGTACACCTACAAATTATAATGAAAAATTATGCTTAGTCCGCCAAAATTAAATAATTAAAGCTTAATTATGCTTAGTCCTCCAAAATTAAACAATTATAATTCAATTATGCTAATCTGGCCAAATCAACAATTATAACTTAATTATACTCAGCCAGGCAAAATTAAGAATTGTAACCTAATTTTGCTAGGTCTAGTAAAATTAACAGTTATAATTTAATAATGATTAGTCTGGCAAAATAACAATTATAATTTAATAATGATTAGTCTGTCAGAAGTAATAATTATAGCTTAATTATGTTAGGTGTGTAGTCTACATACTCATTGTTAAGATCTGAGTTCCTTGTCCGCCTGCATATTTACTAGGAGCAATTAATTTAATTAGGGCGATAATTGAAGTCTTTGTCTGGTGTGATGAAAACCTAATTTATTGATTATATTGATCCCAGCTTCCCTCTGCTGGTATTGTGGTATTGTGGTATTGTGGTATTGTGGTGTTGTGGTATTGTGGTATTGTGGTATTGTGGTGTTGTGGTATTGTGGTGTTGTGGTATTGTGGTATTGTGGTATTGTAGTGTTGTGGTGTTGTGGTATTGTAGTGTTGTGGTATTGAAGGCATTGAAATATTGAAGGTATTGAAGTATTGAAGGTAATGAAGCCGTTCAAGTATTAAATGTATTAAAGGTATAGAAGCTATGCAAGTATTTCACGTATTGAAGATATTGAAGCTGTGCAAGTATTGAACGTATTGAAAATATTGAAGGTATTATGAATAAGTTGAATGGTCTCACTCACCTGAACAAGATCACCGTCATTCATCGTATGAGTGTCACTGTGAACACAACACAAATGTTGTGCCATTTCAAACTGACTCTAAAATTTATTTTCAATAGGGAATTCTGTCGTAAAAATATGAGATTAGAAGAAATTTGCTGCTGTTGCTTCCCTTGTTGAGCTG
>VCRD01006785.1:0-24906 GCA_006783055.1 Trinorchestia longiramus
TTGAAATGATGCAAGATAGCAGCCGTGAAGATGTAAAGTTCCATTCGGGCCAGTGACTCTCCGAGGCACTGTCGGCGACCTGTGAAATACAGGGAGTACTGTACGAGTCTAGAAATAGGGACCAGGGATACAAGTGTTATTTGTATGAAGTTAGACGAATCTAGAAAGAGTATGGCTTGGTCATGTAATCCAACTTCAATATTTCACATGCATGCATTTTTTAAAATGATTATTAAATCAGTTTTATATTAATTAGACACTGCGTTTGTGACGAAATACCTTCTTGATAGCGAAACATGCTCAGATGAAAACATGTAATATATATTTTATTCATTTCGTTCTATGAACATTTTATCCTGTTTATTTGACTTCCAGAAGTTGATATCAGACATTTAAACTCAACAGAGTATGAGTCGCGTACGCTCATCGTACTAACCAACTACCACATCGGAGATGATTATTGAATTATATGTGTACGATCAAAGTTCTATCTCTGTCGATTAAGTATATCTGTTGTCAAGTTTTTATTGAATCTTGAAACAAATACAAGGAGGGGACATTGCTTGTTTCAGAAGATCAGGAAGCTGTTCAACTCTAGTAACATAGAAAAATGTAAATGAAATAAGATGAATAAACACATACTTGTATCGATTAAAAATATGCTGAGCTAAGTTTGGGAAGGCACACACATTTACAGTGAGGAGCAAAATACTACAATACGTTGATTAAATCACCAGATTGCACATTTATAGACCATGTACAATTACGATAATTGAACTATATATAAACAACAGTTTAAAAAGGTTATTAATATAGCTAAAACCCACAAATATTTAACTGAAAAATATACAGAAACAAGTAAAATAAATACGTGAACAAAAGTTTACAACACTTTTGAACATGCACATACATTAATACTTCGTTTCATAGCCCTTATGATTAATTATGGCTTCGAGACGTTTTGTAGTTCACTACCAGTCTTTTACAAGTTTCGGGGGTAATCTTATTCCTTTCTTCAACGCAAATTTCTTCGAGTTCAGTGATGTTATTGGGACCTCTCCTCTGAATCTTCAATTTCAATTCCCTCCACAAGTTTTTGATCGGATTCATGTCCGGAGATGGACTTGGTCATTCTAAAAAGTTGATCTTCTTCATTCTCAACCATTCCTTGGTTTCGTTTGCAGTATGCTTTGGGTTGTTGTCTTGTTGGAATTTCCATCCACGTTTCAATCTTAACAAACGAACTGAAGGTAGGAGTTGCTCTTCCAATATTTCACGATATATCCAGCTATTCATGGTTCCTTCAATGATGTGAAGTTCACCTACCCCTGATGAGCTGAAACATCCCCACAGCATGATTGAGCCACCTCCAAACTTAACAGTGGGTATGGTGCACTTTGGTTCATACTCTTCGTTCTGTTGCATCCAAACATGGTTTGTGCTGTTTCTCCCAAATAGTTCGATGTTGGTTTTATCTGACCACAGTAGTGAGTTCTAAAACGCTGGTGGCTTGTGTAAATGGTCGTTGGCATACTTCAGCCTGGCCTTGACGTGACGTTTCTGGAGAAGAGGTGTCCCGTCAAGGGGTGCGGGAGCGACGACCTTCACGGCGTAGTGCCCTGCTGATCGTGTGTTTGCTGGCTTCGAACCCTGATGCCTTGAGATCATCCTTCAATTCTTCACGAGTATTTTGAGGCCTCTGCACTACTGTTCGGACCAATTATCGATCAGCATGGTCTTTAAACTTCTGTGGACGGCCAGTTCGAGGCCTGCTCAGCGTCGTATCCCGGCATTTCCACTCACGTATTATGGTTCCAATCCAGGCTAGAGGAACACACAGTTGTACACTTATCTTTCGATATCCCAAACTTCCATTATGGAGCTCTACAATACGTTTGCAAAGATCTTGGCTGATGTCCCTATTCTTACCCATGCTTACTACTTATCAGAAGGAGAGCTGCTGTATCAATGATATGTTATTGGAGATGAATGCTGACGAAAGTTCGGTTGCCAAATGAGAGAATGTATTAGAACCTTCTGGAATAATCGTACAATAATTTTCATGTATAATATCGAGGAAAAAGTCGGGTATTGTAAACTTTTGTTCACGTTTTATTATACATGTTCCTGTATAGTTTTTCTATTAAATATCTTTGAATTTTAGATACATTATTCACCTTTTTATACGATTGTTTATATATAGTTCAATTTTCGTAATTGCACGTGGTCTATAAATGTGCAATCTGACGATTTAATCAACGTGTTGTTTTATTTTAATCCCCACTGTATACTGTTGGAACTCTTACTGAATTGTTCTCAAAATTATAAATACATATCTTCATGTAACTGCACCTCCAATTCTGAGTCTTTCGAATTCTCGTATCTTCCAGCATACCGTTCCTATTTCTATTTTAATAAGAAATATGTATATAGTATCGCATCAAGCACAAAACTGTAAGCCCAAAGCTGGCAATGAATGCAATAAAAGAATTAAAATATGACACTCACCCAATGAAAACGGTAGAAAGTTGTCATGTTTCGCTTTGAGACGCCCATTTTTGTCAAGAAAGTGTTCGGGATAGAGTTGGTGAGGCTTCTCCCACGCAGCCCCATCTCGGTGGCATATTTCTGTACAGGCCACCACCAGCGTATCCTGGAAAGTTTCATTCTCTGACCATCTCAGCGCATATGGATATCCATATGTTTGACATACCGAAATTATTTTTTCCTTTTATTTTCAACATGTAACATTGTTGAAGCGGTAACTCATTTATTGAATCCATTTGAACGATTAATTATTTAACCTGTTATTGGATTCCTTGGTTATTATTAACTGAAGCTTCCACTAACTATTGAGATGATGAGTTTGTGATTTTACCCTTTATTTCAATTCGAGGTACGAATCAGATACAGCCATGGAAATTTAGTTAGGCATTACTGTGATACAGTAAATATCATCTTTAAGCCTTATGGTATTAGGCAGTGTAACACATGATGTGCAGATTACATGGAGTGCACTCGTATATTTGCCCAATACGTTAAAAAGGCTGTATCCTAATGAAGAAACAAACAGAGGAAAAACCATCATAGTTGTCCTGTTGTCAGGGGTCTCACAATTTACTGAATAGAACTACCATAGCAAATCTGCATCTTCCATCTGCTGCAAATCGAGTGAATTCAGACAATTTCCCGATTTTTGCACTTGCCGTACACGGGTCGTACTAGAAGGAACTAACAAGGGATACTATATTTTCTTTATGTAGAAAACTTTTAAAATATGTAGATAAGGAGAGGTTACAAATTATCTCACTTGTGGGATCAAGTAGCCTTCAAATGAAACATCTGCTGTCGTTCTGTGAAAAACCGAAGTAGGTGTCACAGAGCTCAGCCGTTGAGCATCCAGGATCACGGCATTCAAATAATGCAGCCTGCACACATACAACCATTTGTTTACATAAATCATATCAGGTAAATAGTATTTTGGTTAATCCAACTAGAGGTATAAATCTTAATGGTATAAAGTAATGATTTCTAATGGAAATAAAACAGTACATTTTTTTTCTAAATGATGTACTTCATCACGAGGATAGTCTGATGTATACATGTCCGGATATCCTTCATCCCACAATTGTAGTATATAACCTGCAAATAAAGAGTGACCAGCACGGAATCTTCAGCTCACACTACAATAAAAATGCCTTCAACCTGAACTAATTAGCGTTCAGAACGATCAATGAGGTTCGATGAGACGCTACAGATCCATGAGATAAATTAGTTCTACCCTAGGGAGCGTAGAATGAACAACAATATTCCTGCATACACTGCACAGGATGTCTGCAACGGCATTGGCTCACCACAGAGCAAGTGAGGGCCTTTTGTCGACAGATATCATTACCATCGTCTTCAGAGGCGACCAAAAACAACGGCCCCATAAATAAACACTTTTCCGACCCTTTACGTTCAAGCAATTTACAGTAAGACTTGGGCAAGAGTGACTAAAATCATTGAGGACCTACAGGAATTGTCCGAAAAGTAATGTCCGTGATTTTATTGTGGAGGCACTATATGTTGCAGCACGTTCGACCCGGTTTATAATCGGTAAAGAGAGAAGTCAACTCACGAACGCAGGGTCGCTCACTGTGACACTAAGACGCTCAAACGTCTCCGTGACTTCCAGCATCCGGACAGTAAACACAAGCTTTTCTGTAAAACTCGTTTTCATTTCCCGAGTAAGCAGCAATGTAGGGCTCTCCGCAACAAAGGATTACCATTGTTTAGTGTGAAACTTGGCAAGTCCGCAGTGGAAACTTTTCGTATGATAAGACAGCCTTTGACGATGATTGATTGTAGGAGCGACAACTCTACCGGTGACACAAAACCTGTTTAGAAGATCGTGAAGAGGCCATCGATGAAACCTGCGCTGGACAGCCATCAACGCCCACCAATAATAAAAATGTAAAGTATGTGAAAAAACTTTTTAACTTAGACCGTCGTTTTAGTGTTCGTTTAATGACACAGAGATAAAATATCCCAAAAAGTACGGTTCACAAGATTCATCGCGCCTGGCCTGACATTGCGAACGATTGGAAACACCATAACAACGCGCCAGCTCACACCGCCTTCCTTGTAGCCTGCTTCTTGGCCGATTCAAAGATAGCAATGGTTCCCCAGCCCTCCTACAGTCCTGACGTGGTTCTCCCCGACATCTTTTTGTTTTCGAGCTGGAAAATTCGAATGAAAGTACACAATTTTGCGACAGATAACAAAATCAAAGAGGCGTGCAATAAGATTCTTATACACATTCCCCAGGAGGACTACCGTGACGCCTTTGATGCATCAAAATCTCACTGGAAGCGATGTATTGACACAGGAAGAGAATATTTTGAAACCTTTTAGTATGCTGTAAAAGTTTGATTAATAATTTGTATAATCAATTCATTGACATTACTTTTCGGACAAACGCCGTATTTAGTACTCGTATATTAAAATTCCAAGCTTGAAAATGTTACATGAGTTAACATACCTCTTCCTATTAATGATACAAACCCACACATTCCCTTGAAAATATAAAAAAATTCAACCTGAAGGCTTCAATTAACTTCGATGCATATTAAACTATACACGAATTCAAGTTACAATGGTTATTATGGTAGGGATAGCGATAGCTGCTCTAGATAAGAATATTATAGAATAGAATAAGCCAATAAAAAATGGCTGTTTGACCCATTCCTTGGTTGGAACCAAGGACTACTATAAACAGGACATGCACGGTCATATAGTGGACTACGCTAGCGAAGGCCAGTTCACTGAGCTGAGTGAGCTCAGTTAGTCACCAACTGTTACACTGCGAGCATTGTCGTAGTCTGTCGCTCGATTTGTATCGGACATTGTTGTTTGTTTCGAGGCACATGGCTGCATTTCTAAGTGGATACTGTTTGTTGACAAAGTTTATTGCTAATTATAAGTATTAAAAATGCTGAACAAGTGTGGGGTTGTGAACTGTCGGGATAATTACAATAAGGAGAACAGGCGCGCGTGTTTCGCCTACTGAAAGAGCAGTCTGAGAGACAGAAGTGGCTTGATGTTATTCCACCTCGTGAAAACTTTGTTGTTGATCCAGACAAGTTTTTCATTTGTGAGGTACACTGGGGTGCTGACCGACCTTTGATCAAATTACATAGTGGTTCTATGCGACCTGGAATCCCTCCCAGTATCTTCAATGTGCGTGCTTCATGTCTGCCATCTCCAAAACCTGCACCTCGCCCAGCGAAAGTTGAAGACCAACAACTGAGGCATTTTTTTCAGAAGGATAAGATTACTTCATTTGATGCTTTCAAACCTGAACGTAATCTGCAGAAGCAGTACAAGAACTTGATTATTTCAAGGTCGAAAAAAAGGCTTGTGTGTTTGTTCATAACTGACAACTTCAGTAAGTGTAGCCTGTCTGTGATTGTCGAAAACAAGCCCACTTTGTGTTCTCCACTGACGTTCAGTGCGTTCAAGAACGGCATTAGTACCACTGTTTAAGACACTTCATCTCAACAATGGTATGAGATTGTATACGCAGTCCGACGAAACTGTGCACTTGGCAGTGAACCATGACATCCCGTTTGACAAAACGATTCAAAATGTTGTCACCCTTCAATCTCACACGTCAGCCTATGTCAACACCGAGAAGGAGAAGAAGTTGATATTTTTGACACGTCAGTTGGAACTTTTATCACAGAAGTAGTTTTCCTTGAATGATTGTGTTGCTCTTCAATTATACCCAAAGTGTAATTATAAACAGCTCAGAGACTTTGGTGCTGCCATGCAAACGCAAGCTGCAGTATATTACTTCATCTATTGACAAGGATCAGCTGCTGAGGGAAACATTTGACAAAGTTCAGACACTGCAACAGAAGAATGTGTTTCTCTTGGTAGATGAAGTACAGATTCGCCCAACTGTTTCATTTTCTGGTGGGTTGCCGAGTGGCATGGCCGAGAACGAACGAGGCTCTAAGGCCACTTCTATTCTGTGTGTTATGATGAAGTCGCTGCACAAAGGACCTAGTCTGATGATTTCTGACACCCGTCCACAAGCTGACGGCAGCATTTCAGCTTGAACGTGTGAAGTAGGCTGCAGCTGCTGTTGAGAGGGCAAGTGGACGTGACATCAGGTCTATCACAGACAACCACGAGGTGAACCAGCAGTATTGTAAACTGTTTGAACGACTAAGTGATTGCAGTGCCACAGCCAAGCATCCTCTTGACAACGAGCGTGTCTGGTTTCTCTTTTTTGACACAGTACATCTACTAAACAACTGGAGCTACATTTGCTAAAAAACTGCATCCGCAACAACTGGATCAGTGAGAAAGGCCAGAAGATCAGTCATGACAATGAAACAACGGCATCATTTGCAGACTTCAAGGAACTGTACGAGTCAGAGAAAGGCAGTATTCTGACGACTACTACACTCACTCAATTTGCTGTCAATCCCTCAAATTTGCTGTCAACTCCTCAGAAAAAGACTAGGAGAAGAATGCAGTCCTTCTTCAGACCTCTGTCAAGAAGGCCCGGTTGGCTGACTAATCGCCGTAGTTTGAAAGGTTTATGCTTCTATGTCTGTTTGTTTATTTACATGAATGTTCGTATGTTTGTTTACATTGGAACAGTTAAAGTTAAAGTGGCCACTAAGCTCATACAATAATACATGTTAAATCCGACTAAAATTGATATTTCAAAGCATTACAGTGCTTTAAATGATTTAAAATTCACGGTAAAACCTTATTATCCCTTCAATTGCTTTGAAGAAGTAATTTTTGATCAATTTATCCAATAGAAAATGTTATGTTACTAAGAATGCAATGGCCTCCGCTAGCGTAGTCCACTATATGACCGTGCACGTCCTGTTTATAGTAGTCCTTGGCTGGAACCCAAGTCCCACGCCATCTAAAGTAAAAGCATCAATAAATAACGTAAGTCAATTCAGTCACGTATACACTTTACACTGACGCACTGGCATTTAAGCCACGTACATATATCATAATCATGCAGTGACCGAAGAAGTTAGGGACATAGAACTAGTACATTATAATAATGGAGGATTCGAATTCCAATAATTGTGTTGAAGATTTTTAAATGTGTTCATAGTGCCAGCAGAAACAATATTTTGGGCAGCTGGTTCCGAGTGGCAGTAATTTTAACATGAAAGAAGTTCATAGCTCGGGATGCTCTGAATTTTCTCATTATTAGTTTTTGATCGTTATTTCTGGTTTGCACGTTACCGTCTCTTCTAAAAAGCCCTTCCAGGGTCACATTGTTACGGCTGTTGATATACTTATAGGTCTCAATGAGTTGTGCTTACAGTCTTCTTTTATCTAGGTAGATAGTTTAAACTGTTGAAGACGTCTTTCGTAGCTGTGGAATCAGTTATGGAATAATTTTCGTTGTTTTACACTGAATATTTTCATTTTATTAATATCTTTTTGTAGGAAAGGATACCAAAGTTGCACTGCATATTCTGAATACGGCTGGACTAGCGCTTAATAGAGCGATAACTTCATGTTCATTGACTTGTATTCCAAGTTCCAACAGTGAAACCAATAATCTTGCCCGCGTATCTGACTTTTTTACTTATTTGTCATCTATGAGAGTTTCAGAGACGATGACACTTAGATCTCTTTGTTGCTGTGCTGTTTCAATGGGTATGTCATTCATCGTGTTTTGGAAATGCCGGTTATTTGCACCAACGTACATTACTGAAATTTTATCAATGTCGAAACTCATTTGCCAAGTTATGGTCCATTCTAGAAGACGGTTGAAGTTGGACTGGGTAGTTACTCCGTCCCTTTCGGTGAATGCTTAGTGATAGAGTTTCGTGTCATCGGCAAATTTATTGCTTTTACTGATGATTCCGAAATTGAAGTCGGTGATGCAGATGATGAAAAGAAGTGGGCCTAAAACATTCCCTTGAGGGACTCTTAATGTTACGTGCGTCAAATCACTGGTTTGATCGTGAGTTATCATTCGTTGAGTGCGACCAGTTCGTCAGTTTCGTATCCATCGGGAGTAGTTACCTTCAATTTCATGCGCTCTCACTTTGGCGATGAGTCTTTCGTGGGCAACTTTGTTGAAGGCTTTTCGAAAGTTGAGATTTGCAAGGTTTATGGCTTCTGTACGGTCGTATATACGGTTGAGTTCTCCAAAGAAGACAAGGAGGATTGTGAGGCATCTACATTTTTCCCTGAATCCGTGCTTGGTGTGAGTAATAAAATTTTAGCCGTGTTGTAATACAGGCTTTGAGTAGTCTTTCTATTCTTTTCTGATGACACATGCTAGATTAAATGGACGATAGTTCTTAGGTGTTTGTTTGTTCCCCTTTTTGAAAAATAGAAGTGACATTTGCCTGCTTCCAATCCTCTGGAGCTATCCCTGTTTCAAGCAATCGAAGGAACATCTCTGCCAAGGGTTTGCTATCTCTTCCGGCTGTTTCTTTGAGTATCCTGGAAGCAATTCCGTCGGGTCTGGTCGACTTACATGGGTGTAAAATGTTCAGCTGATTTTCTACCTCATTTACTGTAAATATCTGTGAAGATTCCCTGTGGATTTAAAGCAGGAAATTGCAGGATTCCAGTTAAGTTTTCGCGAGTGAACACCGAAGTGAAGCATGTTTTAAAAACTCTTGATTGCTTTTGTTGACTGTTTGAGTTTAGACTTTGGAAGCGATCACTGATCAAATAGTGTTTTTTGCATCACCCTAGTTTGAAAGATCGACGTAGAAGGGCAAATTTTCAATCTGTCGCACTTCGAAGCTGATGAAAGTTGATATTTCTAAGTTTTAAAGTCTAAATATGTCATTCTCATACTTCTGAAAATATAATGAAACCTACTCACATGATGTCATGTAATATTACTCACATTATGTCATGTGAGTTAATTATGCACAAACTTTTATAAAATACATTAAATGTATGTTTTTCAGGATCATTGTCACTTCTGCGAATTTTATGACTGGAGCTAATATACTCGTGTAGGTGAAAAATTACAGAGGAACATTTTCTTTTCTGTAGATATAAATTACTTCAGAGAGCAGTAAAAGCCGTCTTAAACACATGCCATCTAGCTTTTTGATGTGGAATAACAACCATATATGACAATCATCATGCTTTATATGCAGTCCAGAAGCAACGCCTGCAACAACTTACTGCTCTTTGTCGGCAAGAGTAGGTAGTCGATCTTTAGGCACAGTTTCATCCAGAGTTTGGTGAATTTTCGCCTGAATCTGAAAAATTCTGCATTTTGAAAAATTGTGCAATAAGTGCATAATATTTAAGTAATAAAAAAGTTCTTACATCGCAGGGCGGGGACACGTAAGATAGTCAATTTTCATGGTGCTTTACTCTTCAATGTCAGCTTGCGCAAATCAAGTGAGTACTCTTAATTGGTTTCCAAACCCTGAGCTTATTAGAAAGAAATGGTTCTCGAGGGTGAAGCATGTTAAATTGAAGGTTTGTAAGCAGTATTACAGCTAGTTAAATCCTATTAAGACTAAGATTTCTTCTAACCATCCTTTGTTTATTTTTTCAATGGGGCATCGGGCTGAGGGACCCAATGATTATTGTCCTGTTATGATATGATAGAAGCAATTCCTTGAACAAAATGTGTTCTGTAACAGGCTATTACCATGACTTTCTATGCAATTTTCAGATGTATGATGTAATAACATATTCATTGAATCAGAAACTATTTATAAGTAAATTGAACAGAAAACAATAGAAAAAGTGTGTTATTATAGTGTACCTTTTTACTACTGAGTTAAAGTTTTAATTTTTTATTTTCTCCTGTATTTTTACAGGGTCTGATGAACTAACTACATTTACGATTTCATCTATCATCATTCTCATGATGAATTTCATTATTCATTTTTAATAATATATGTTACATTACCTACATCTAAAACTGGCATAGTACTCACGTCAGGATAGAGCATCATGTATAATATAATCCAGCGGATGGTTGTGGCGACTGTTTCAGAACCAGCAAGGAGCAAGTCGAACATGTTGGCGATTAACTCTTTCGCTGCACATGTATAATCTTGATGTGAGGAGATTTTTTATGAAACCTACTGAAAATATGACCTGTTGATTAAGTTACTTCAAGAGCGTGATCATTCTTTAAAAGGTACTGATTAGACAGTACATGTGTAACAGGAAAATTGAGTCATTAGCTGTAATGTAATTCAATATATTGTAAGATTTTCGGTAAATGTCACGTGAGGAGGTACCTAATTGTGTTCATAATATAATAGATTGTTCACAATATGTCACCAAAATTATATTTTAATTATAGAGTCTCCTTAAGAATCGCCACCTGTATAGCGTACCATTGATTGCTGGTGAAATTGAATAATTCCCGCTTGGACAACAACTGATTCATTTTACACACGTATAAAACTATGACAAAGTGTTCATTTCATGCTATTGAATGCTAGGTTCCCTGACACTGGTACGGATTAAATTGATGAAAGCCTGCCGATGGCATATTGCATGTGTGGACCTTCATAGCAATTGAGAACACTGAATAATGATCAAGTGAACTGAATCATTTAATTTTTCCAAGTTTGTTTTTTCATGAGTTTGTAATAGCGTCTGATTTTCAAGCTAGTGAACGAATCGTTCAATCTGAAATGAAATGATCGAACCTGAACAGTGAGTTGGGAAACTATGAACAGGTAAAATCAATATTTAATTATACGAGTTCTTTCACCGTCGTTTTCAATTAAGAATCCTTTCGGGTCTCGTTCTGGATGTAGGAGTGCGTAGTGGTCGATGATGTCCCGTGGGTTCTCCGGATCGAGCGATTTTAAGTGTTCTCGGATGAGGACCTGGAGAAAAAACACATTCATCAACGTTTATTCGAAAGATCATGTTTAATATAACCGTGCATGAATATATCAGATTAGTGAAGACTAGAGCAAGAAAATATATGTAGTGCGGCTGCTATGAAAGTATTTTTATAACATATGCCTAGTATTGTCAAACATGTTTCCAAAAGCTAAATGACAAGTTCAGGCATCCATACCAAGCTATCACATACTAATTATTAGTTAATTGTTCTAAACATCCTGTTGATATCTGCTGTGTACCATATTTTACAGTGAATAACGGATAATGCTTGTGTTTTAAAACATGTGTCTTCTTAGTTAATGCTTGCATCATTCTTTTGAGGCAAGTATAAATTATATCAGGTTATATCAAAAGTTCTGCTCGTTTTTTGAGTCTAATTTAAGGACATCATTACATCAATCTAACTTATAAATGATGCACGTGTAGCAATTTAAATCCCTTAAGTAATATTTCTTCGTTTTTTTATTATGATAATAAGTAGCTATTGTTGGCCAAATGTACACTCCAAGTAAAAGTACATTAGGTATATTTTACTGTGTGAATTTCAGGAGGGCAATACAACAATTTTACGAAAAAGATCTTTCAAAGACATTTATGGAAATGATGTGGTGAATAAAAAGACCTGTATAAGATAGTTTTCACATATCAAAAAGGATGACTTCAGTCTAAAGGACGAACCAAGAAAAGGACGCTCCAGAGGACTTAATTCTGAGGAATTGCAGGTGTTCATTGATGAAAACCCTGCCAGTACAACTAGAGAACTGAGCAAGCAGTTTAGGTCATCATTTTGCGATACATGGGCACATGCCTCACATTGAACTCTTTGCCGAGTTCTCTAATTGTACTGGTAGGGTTTTCATCAATGAACGTTTGCAATTCCTCAGAATTGAGTCTTTTGGAGCGTCTTTTTCTTGGTTCGTCCTTTAGACTGAAGTCATCCTTTTTGAAACATGAAAACTATCTTCTACAAGTCTTTTTATTCACCACATCATTTCCATAAATGTCTTTGGAAGGTCTTCCTGCCGAAATTGTTGTATTGCCCTTCTGAATATCATACGGTAAAATGTGCCTAATGTACTTTTACTTAGAGTGAACATTTGGCCAACAATAGTTACTTATTGTCATAATTTTAAAAAATCTAAAAGAAGAAATATTACTTTAGTGATTTAGAATGCTACACATCCGTCACTTATAAATTAGAGTGATGTAATGATGCCCTTAAATTGAACTCAAAAAACGGACAGAACTTTCGATACAACCTGATATGTACTCGAACAATACATTTTTATGTGGTATGGATAAACTATAAACGACAGTGTCTGACTGCAGGGTAATCAGAAAATATTTATAAATATTTCATTATACTACACGGTTATGATTTAATAACAATGATTACCTCTGATAATTTGTGAATTTCCTTTCCGTATTTGAATCCAACATCTAGTTTGAAGACCTTATTCATGATAAATGTGGGTAGTATTTTGAAGAGGAATGGAAACACTTCCAGTATCAGAATATTTCCTTGCACGAAGGCTGTTATCTTGTTGAAAGTTTGGAAGTAGTGGATGCCTTCTTCATCTTCACTGTCGTACCGTTTGCCTGTAAAAATTTAGTGTTAGAATTCTAATTAATCTGAATACTGGGGATTTTATTTGTTAATAGGCTTGGGCTGTGGATAACTTTATAATATTCAGTTCAACCCTAAATGAGTTGAAAAAAAGACCACCTCACATATAACACAGATGGTTTGAACAATGTTACTCAAAGAGAACATCGTGATTTCTAAATAAGCTATCATGCATGAAACGGAAAACATAAATTGTAGGATTCATTTACTCAAATTCCCTATTTGCAATTCAAAATATGCTGTTTAAGTTCCGTTTAATATCTTGTTTTGCATCTTATGTCATGCCGTAAGTCTGACACCTTGCAGTTTTCTTAGCAGTCCTTATATCCATTCAAAATAGTTTCCTAACACGCATGATGGATAGGTATCCAATGCAAAATTTGAAATGTTATGAATGATAGTGATTATAGTACGAAAATTTTGCATTTGTCTTCATGAGTGTGAAATTTTGAGCCAAAACGTAAATCAAATTTATAAAACGATGAAATGTATGCCTGTGAACTATATCGACCACAATGAATTCAATTGGTGAGTTTTGACATTTATACAGTGACCCCTTAGTTCACAATCACAGTTCTTTCTTCTTGGAAAAAACGAATTTCCTCAAGAAAAAGTGATGTCCTCAGTGTTTTGATGCATTGGGTTATTATGCTCACGTATTTCAAAGTTTTACAATAATTGCTTAGATTTAAGAGATGAGCAATTCACTTATTGTTGTTGATGCATTCCTTTTACAGGGTTGTACGCACCTGTGTAGATGCAGGTATTGTTGCTGTATTTTCAAATAAGCGATAACTTTTATCATTTATTTAAAAAGAATTTTGTATAATCTCTTTTGTAGTTCACGAAGAAAAAAATTGAAAGATTCTTAAAACCAGCTATGTCATTCGTTTCTTTTTTCATTGAAGAGTGTTACGTTTTTTACTGTATTAACTGCATAAACACTATTATTCATTTAAAAAACGTACCATTCAAATTCTAAAACAAAATGAATTGTCCTCGAATAGTTACAACCTTTCAGGCAGATATTGAACAATTGATAATTGCTGACCCGACTGCTATGGGAATTAATTCTTTAAGTTTATCCCAATCCTAAAATTTCATACCACACAAAGTCATTCATTGTGTATTGAACATAAACGCGTTTAAAATTGGTTTTCTAGTCTATTGACTCAGATACTCCTCGGCCGTACTACGCATCATGTTGTGCAGTATTATCACTGAAGCTATTGACATACTTAAGACTGTTCTTAGGTTCTAAAGTTAACATTTGTTGAAAGCAGTTTGAGGCCCAAATAGATTTATACCTACGTGCAATGGCAATGTCTCGTTCATTACAATAATTGTAGGTTAGCTTCAAAACATTCAAACTTTTTACCTTCCTAAGTATTGTTAGAAGCGTATAATGCAAAGTTCATACCATGTGTGTTTTAGTTCAATGTACCATTTGATTTTCATAAATATTTAGTCGTGCTACCACACTTTTGTAATTTTACTGATTTTTTCCCTACTCTTTGCGAACGGTGTAACTTGAGGTCACAAGATTTAAGCACTTTTTGTGCATACTGATGTGTTCTACGCAGCCTTCATTTAAGATTTATATGGAAGAATTGTTCATTGTACTTTAACAGCATACTTTCAAGTTTAATTATGTAAATATAGAAGTATATTTCTCAGTCCTAAATAACTTGAAAACTTCCTCACTCGCAGTCATTTGCCAAATGATGTTCCCAGCAGCTAAATTGATTATAGTTTCCAAGAGAACCGGGTTGTTAACACAAGATTTCTCCAGATGCCCGATCAACATGGTTGCTTCAGTCTGAATGCAGCCTTCGAGAGCTGTCTTGCCCATCCCGAGCTTTCCAAGGCAGGTCAATAGAAACGATCGGTTTCTTTCCCAAATGTCTCCGTCAGTGTTGACAACACCTGCAATGATGAAAGTCATAGTACGAGTGATACATTCCAACGGAAAGAGAATCTAATAAGGTTTTTTTAATAAATTGTAGTATTCAATTCTGTCAAAAAGTTTCCAATTAAGTTGATGTTAGCAGATATTCTAGTTTTTTTCAAATAATATAGGGCTCCCAAGAATGTGACTCTGTCTACGCATAACGTACAAAGCTTTGTCATGCTCACTGTGTAAGACCATTTTCAAGCTACTCGTGCTCTCATTCATAGATTGTTTTCGATTTTTTACCAGTATTTTCTGTTTGACATAAGATACGATCAACTGAAATTATTGTCTTTCATTGTCTCTAGCAAAGCGTTCATTCACTAATTTTTCATTCGGGACTTAGTGTTGATGAAAATATACGATGTACCTCTTTCAATTTAATGATTTTTAAGAACTCGCAGTTTTTAGACCTAAAACTCGTACAATAGTCGTACGTTTTTCAACGTGGTTCAGTTCAAACGAAACGTAAGAAGAAACTAAATGATAACAAAATAAAGCCTTATTGGGCAATAGGGGAAAAGTATTGTATCAATTTGGCGTTTATTTGTACACAAAGTTAAAAAAATGATTCGCACCTTTATCTTCATAACAATGGTTTACTTTGAGGATGCCTCTCTGTGACCGTCCAGTAATGTCAGGGTGTTGGAAGGCCTTCTTGATTTGATGGTAGTCGGTCAGGACGACCATAGGCAGAGAACCCCATTTAGTCCTGATGCGGGGACACAATGCCAAAAAAGCCTGTTACCTATATGAATATTCAAATATATGAAGTACCTCACAAAAAGTCATAGAAGAAATTTAAAGCCTTCAGAATATGCACAGTCTTGAACGCAAGCAATTGAATGCAATTAAAGTGTAGAAAAAAGTAGAAAAATTTGCTTTAAAGGCTTACATACCTCGAATGCAGCTAAGAAAGCACGATTATGGTTGTCAAATCTAAGTCAAATTTAGCACACACTCTCCAAAATTGAAGCATTATTGTTTCTACATATGAGTATATATTCACAGAGCGTACTCACGTAAAAATACTTCCGTAATTTCCCTTCAGTTTTCTCATGTGCTCAGTTAAGGGAATTTTACCGGTCGGAAGGTCACCAAAAATAGGAAGTCCATATGAACCTGCGTGAAGGTAAAACTGTGTTCAAAGTCTTCATGTTCTGTATATTAACAAAGTTCTTCATGTTCTGTATAATGTCACGATAAAAATTTTTCCAGGTCAGATTTATCATAAATATTATTAAACTAATATCGTCATCATTATCATTATAACAACAAAATTCAATCAATATAGTAATCATTATCATAAATTTTAGACACCCAGTGAGCCAGCAAACCATTGTCAAGGGTTCAAGAAACATGAGTCCTATTCCATAGTATAAGTTTCATTTATACATTTTAATCAACTTCATTTTTTCATGAACTCAAGACACCTTCTTAAATTTAAATACAAAAAAAACACAAATAACTCTCTATAGGAAACAGAGTAATGCGTTTTCAGACTCATATTAAAAAAATTATACCAATAAAATGCTTTTCAGATCAAGTTTTGTTCATTTTAGCATTCCCGACCACGAATTTTGATTCTATTATTTCGAACACTTTTAGAATTCTTGACTTTGGTGTTAAAAATTCGACAAGCTTAAGCGCAATAAAAATTGAACACGATTTGATTGTTAGTACATGTGGGAGGAACAAATATTCCCACATGTTAAAATTCTTCACTTATTAAATTCCTGATGAAAAAAAATGGGATTTACCCGTGCTGTATTAGCACACATGCAGACACTAAGAATATGCTAAGGAAACTAATAAGTTGTAGTAAATTATGAATTTGTATACAATTATAAATATTTGAGGTTGAAAAAATTTTTTTCTAAAAAAAAATTCTGATTTTAGATGACACGAAATACTGTTTGGAGAAGGTTTTGTTACTAGAACTTTCTTGTTTGTTTTAATAATTATTATCAGTAGTCACCTTGAAATGTCAAAATACTAGATGGTTCATCCAACACTAAGATATCATGCAGTAGTGTCGTAATAATGGTGAAAGGTGAAGAATTCACAAATTCTGTGAAAACCTTGATTATTGAACACTAGAAAGCAGGCAATAGTTACAGGAAAATATCAGAGAACGTTTGAATTTCCTTTGCTACTATTGTTTCATTTATTCAAAGATATAAAATATCAGGAATTGTTGAAAACAAAATAAGAACTCACTCACCATGCAAAAAAGATCAAACGAAGAATCGAAAATTACGCAATGATCACCAGAAAGGGGTGACAAGAAAATTTATTTGCTTCAGTGACTAGTGTTACACTACGAACTATCAGCAATGAACTTCAAAGGGATCAACTGAAGTTACGCCCTTCTAAAAAACTCCGATGTTCACTAAAACGTATAAAGATACTAGTGTAAAATTTGTTTCTGAGCATAAAATTTGACCTGATACATTCTGGGAAATGTCTTATGGACAGATGAGTCGAAATTGATTTTTTTGGACGAAATTCACATAGCGATGATGGAGAAGAGATGGTACAACCTATGCGCCGAAGAACACAATTCCTTCTGTAAAATTTGGAGGTGGCAACCTCAAGGTGCAGGGGTGTTTTTCTGTAAATGGCACTGGCAATGTACATGTGAAAGACGGTAAAATGCACGAGAAGATGTACCAGAATATTTTGTACAATAATTCACGCAATTTAGTAGAAAAGCTTCAACTCCACGAATGGTGACTTTTGCAACAGAATAACGACTGTAAGCACAAGGCCAAGTCTACCAAAAAATGGATTGTCAACCACAATCTAAAATTACTAGAATGGCTGAGCCAGTCTCCAGACTCGAACAACATTTAAAATTTGTAGCATTGTTTGAAAATTAAAAGTCATTCAAGAGCTCCAACGAGCATTCCAGATTTGAAGGATATTTGTGAAGAGGAATGAGGCCAAATTCCTAAAGAAACATGTAAATCATTGATTAAGAACTATATGAAAGGATTGATTGAAGTCAAACTGAATGATGGTTACGCTACGAAGTATTAAATCATAATTATATTATATGTTATTTATATTCTGTACGAACACTTTTTACGCCCCTAAATTTTTCGAAGTATGTATAAATTCATTATTTACTATTATTTATGCCTTTCTTTTGCATATTTTATTATGTATGTGTATTCAAATATTGTATCAACATATCCCATTATTGTCCATCAGAAATTCAATAAATTAAGAAATTAAAAGGTACGATATTTTGTTCCCCTTCCACTTTATATAAACTGCTAAACTATCTTTACAATTGTCTAGGAATTGGAAAAGAACCTTTCATTATTTTCTCATCATACACAAGAAGGTACATGATATACGTTACATTTATTAGTGAACAACAAATATATATATATATATATATATATATATATATATATATATATATATATATATATATATATATATATATATATATATATATATATATATATATATATATATATATATATATATAAAGAGAGAGAGAGAGAGAGAAAGGGAGAGAGAGAGAGTATATAGAGGAGAAAATTCGTATTTTATTTGTTAGTGTGTTGGCACATATGTATTATTTTACCATTTCACACGAAACGTCACATACCAGGAGGCATTGCTGAAGGTTTTCTATTTTTGTACAACACTAGCCCGACAAGGACAAATAGTAAAACTATTTCGAAAATCATGTTTTCTGGATTCTGATACTGAGAACCTGTAAAAATAAATAAAATAATTATCATTACCCAACCAGGCAATATTAAGGCCGATTTGCATAATGATGCTACTCAATTAAGCTTTAGGAGCATTTACTTGTCAATACACTTATAACATTCAAGAGGGTAAAAATCGATTATATTATTCTATTAACTGTTATTCAAATACATGAAGTTTCACTCACGTTCATGTCCATCTAACAGAAAAACAAAAAATATTACTGCACAAATTTCAGGGGGAACCTGACTCACGAACAGGAAAAGTGACCAAAACAAGGTCTACACATATCGTATGTAAGCATTATGGTGTTTTTTGATGTTTAAGCAGTTGTATTCCAAAGTTTAGACTTCTTGACTTGACTCGAACTCGAATATCTTTTTGATGACTCAAGGGATTATCTTTCCAGTGTTCCCTCGGTGCGACTGGGCGATAAGGAAAACGTAAACCTTGTAAACAAAAGTGAACACAGACAAAATAAGCATGATATACATATAGTTTTGTCATCTACATAGTATTGATTCAATTTTCTCTTATGCTTAAGCTCAGTCTTTGGCTAAGCGTTTAAGGGTTTGGGCGCTCAAGCGTTTGAGTGCGTGAACGTACAAAGTGTGGTCTGAAAATACCTTCGGCCTGACCCTTCTGTATTGAACAATTTGTGGTTAGTAATGACTGTTCGCCAGTGTAGGTTTATGCTGTGAAAACATTCAACCACAGCTGCATGATTGTGTTTTTATATAGAGAGTGTATGTTCTTGACAAGAGAAGACGAGCGTAAGCGTTTCTGCGGATGAAAGCCCGTCCCTTTTCCTGCCGGTGATTATGGTCGTGCGTAGCGGTTCTGATGACGGAAGTCCGTCGTTTGTTCCGCGGTTAACGTATGTGAGTGCGGAGATTCTGCCCGCAGGCGGCAGATGTGTATCTGTTCAATCTCTGCTGTCTGCTGTGCATCTATGTATTTCAATTGCTATACTGCAGTGCCTAATAAGACCTTGGTTCTAATCTGTAGTGTCTTAATCCCAGTTGTTTGGTTTTCTGATGTTGTGAGCGCTCGTCATGCGCTACAGCCTTTTCAGAAAGAAATTGATATTATCTACCATTTAAAGATGATGTATCATTTTTTATCAATGGTGTCTAATGACTGGAAGAAATGCATGAATAACTAGCATTAAGCCTATAAAAACCTTTTGTGTTATTGCCACATTATCTTTCAAATTATTTTTTTCGACAATTTTGCCCTCCGCTATCATTGAACCGTGAAGGTATATCCTAACTGCGTCCTTCAATTTTACAGTCAGCTTATATTGCAACGTGATATTATTCAATTTCAATATTTTCTCCAGTAAATGTATAATTTTGCGTATGAGCCTTATGCCTTCAATGGCTGAATACCTTGATTCTTTTGAAAATGTTAGATTTTACTGTAAATTAAATGAAATTGACCGATGCAAATATTACATTTTTCAATCGTTTCATTTTATGAAGTTGGGAACTACCTATTGCTGTCAGTGAAATATATGGGATTAAAATACTTCTACTTTCAATTAAATTCCGCTTAAATTTACTGTTTTGCGCCTTGTAGTTAGAGTCTCATCTTCGATGTTAAGCTCTATAAAGTATAACTAAGACTTAATCTATGTAAACCCTACCAACCGTTTCGAAAATATGTCCCAGTGAAACAGAGTCCTCCTAGCTGTGCATGTGTTGGAAACGGAGTCTTTTCATTAGCACTGTTTTACTTTCTCTCGGAAATGAACTTGCTAACCCATATCAAAATCATTGTTTTGTGTCAATAATCAGTAAATTCGAAAACGAATTCGTTAGAGATTTGATCATTTATATCATTAATTAATTGTTGAGTTTATGTTCTTGTACATAAGTGGCTAGTGATATGCACTTGTGCTGTCAGATTCCTGGTTATACTAGTTCGAGTCCCCACGCAGCCCTCGATTTTTCTTTGTATGTTACAGGAACCAGATAGGCTGACTTAATTAACTATTTCTTCAGACTGATCTATCCCCAGGGCTCAACTCAACCGGGCAACATAAGCAATGCCAGAATTTTTAATACATACTTGATTTCAGTGTTCACCAGCGACGACTTAACTGAAATCCTGCACCCGTATGCTTTAAATCCTCAGAAAATCCTGACAGATAGCATATTTACAGTAGGAGGTGTAGAAAAGCACATCAACATTTTACACTCATATAAGTCAACCGGACCCGACGGCTCTGCTCTCTGGATACTCGAAGAAACAGCTGAAGTAATTATTGACCTCTTAACAAGTATCATCATTCGATTGCTTGACACCAGGTTAGTTCCGGAGGATTTGAAGCAAGTAAATGTTTCTCTTATTTTGAAAAAGGGGAACAAACAAACACCCAATAACTATCGTCCAATCAGTCTAACATTGTCATCAGCAAAAAAATACAAAAACTGTT
Source organism: Trinorchestia longiramus (assembly GCA_006783055.1). Lineage (NCBI taxonomy): Eukaryota > Metazoa > Arthropoda > Malacostraca > Amphipoda > Talitridae > Trinorchestia > Trinorchestia longiramus. The sequence continues at coordinate 21,139 of VCRD01006785.1, forward strand.
AAATCCTGCACCCGTATGCTTTAAATCATCAGGAAATCCTGACAGATAGCATATTTACAGTAGGAGGTGTAGAAAAGCACATCAACATTTTACACTCATATAAGTCAACCGGACCCGATGGCTTTGCTCTCTGGATACTCGAAGAAACAGCTGAAGTAATTATTGACCTCTTAACACCAAGTTCATACCACCAGCTTGGTCGATCCACCAGCTTGGTCGATCCACCAGCTTGGTCGATCCACCAGCTTGGTCGACCCACCAGCTTGGTCGACTGGTGAGCAAATCTGCTTGCGAGCAGAAAGACCCGGGTTCGAATCCCACTGCCGACATGGTTGACGCGGCTAGAAATACGGCATGGGACTTGGGTAAAACAACCGAATAATTATCGACGTAATTATCCGACCCAAGAATGGGCCAGAAGGTTCGTTCCTATAGCCTCTTTCTATTTTATTCTATTCCCTATAACAAAGCACTTTCATGATTAAAATCTGATTACTGACACCCAACATAGATTCAGGAAAAAACGTAGCTGCCTCACAAATCTCTTTGACTTTATTGTTGAAGTTAAGCACAAATACGACCGTACAAAAGCCGTGTACCTTGTACATCTCAAATTAAAAAAAAAAACTTTGACCAAGTTCCCCATAAAAGGATCATGGCCAAAGTGGAAACGCTTGGAATACAAGCCTATTGCCGATGGATACGCAACTGGCTCACTGGTAGCCCTAAAAGAGCGAGGATTCACGATCACGCCAATGATTCAAGGCACGAAACATCAGGAGTCCACTAGGGACGCGTTTTAGGTCTGCTCCTCTTAGTCATCGACATCAACGATCATGATATTAGAATCATCAGTAAAATCAACAAATTCGCCGATGACACGAAACTCTGCCACAAAACAATCTCCGAAAAAGACAGAGTAACTATCCAATCAGACCTCAACCGTCTTCTACAATGGACCGAAACCTGTCAAGTGAGCTTCAACATTGATAAAAATTCAGTAATACACGTTAGTACATATAATAGGCATTTGCAACACTCAATAAATAGCATACCCATTGAAACTGCACAAAAACAAACAGAACTAGCGGTCATTGTCACTGACAATCTCAAACATGACAAACAAGTGGAAAAAAGTGTCAGAAACGCGAGCAGGATTCATGGTTACATTGCACGATACTTTAAATACAAGTCAAAGAAGATAATATTACCGCTGTATAAAGCGCTAGTCCAGCCACATTTGGAATGTGCTGCGCAACTCCTGTCTCCTACCCTATGAAGAGACATTAATAAAATGAAAAAAATCAGCGTAAACCAACGAAAAGGATTCCAAAACTCCGCAATCTCAGCTACGGAAGACGTCTTCAACAGGTTGAACTTATCTCCCGGGAATAAAAAACACTGCGAGGTCAACTAATTGAAACCTATAAGAACTTCTCTCGAGAGACAGTAACGGGCGAACCAGAATTAACGGCCAGAAACTAATAATGAGAATCTTCAAAGCATCCCAAGCTATAAGCGTGGCCGACAGGTGAGGGTATCCGCCTGCTATGCGGAAGGCTACGGGTTACGTTTATTGCCCGACTATTCACAGCTAGAAAGAACTTGTCCAGCAGCTACTACACTGGATGCTTGGCGTAAGCCACACCTCCACCATTTTCATTGACACGTTCCTAAGAGCCTCGGCTTCAAACTGCAGCGCAAAGGACGGGGATCTCGTTTGAAGTATCACTGTTTCTCTGAAGACTTTATCGATAAGCACGGTCACTATTCATAAGATGTTAGCATAACGAATTTAAAATTCAATGTATATGTACTGTATACTCTATTGGAAATAAAGTTCATTTATTAATTGATTTATTTATAAACTTCTTTCTCGGGAAAATTGCCACAACTGGGAACCAGCTGCTCGAAAATATTGTTTCTGCTAGCACTGTTAACACATTCGAAAACGTGGTAACAAGTATTAGATTACGAACCCTCCAGTATTATAACGCACTAATTCTAGGTCCCTAACTCCTTAGGCCAGTATATGATTGTGATACATGTACGTGACTGAAATGCCTGTGCGTGGGTGAAGTACGTGTATGTGACTGAATTTTCTTTCGTGATTGGGGCGTACGTGTGTGATTGATGTATTTAATTAAGACGGCATGGGACTTGGGTAGCAACCCAAGAATGAGCCAAACGGCTCGTTTCTATTGCCTTTTTCTATTCTATCTCTACAAGCTTATACATCATGTCCCAAAATAGAAGGAAACATTCGCTGAAAGTATAATCACTAGTGTTCAGTTGCTAGCATTACAAACTAAAAATACCTGCATGATAGGAAATTTTTTTTTCATGTGGGAATAATACGCAAACATCTTACAAGGGCTGGAATATCATAAAAATTTTAGCGAAATAAAAAAATAAATTTTAAATTCACACTTTATATAATGGCTGTGGATCGAAATTTTATTTCCAAGCTCCACAAAGAAGGCGAGAGTAACGTATCAATTGAAAAAGTGAAAAATAATCCGTTCAACTGTTTGTAAAATAGTTAAAAAGTTTAAGGAGACTGGCACAACAGCTGATAAACAAGGACCAAAAAATTTATCAAAAACAAGAGGGAGAATTCACGTCGAAGCCCACATCGATCCCATCGAGACTTCAATGTGTTGAAGGAGGATCTGGGAAAGAAACCTTACCAAATGATGAAATTTCATGAGCTTACTGAACATCATGAGAGAATGAGGGCTGAAAGAAGTCGTCATGTCCTTATGAGATAGTTTAAGGCACGCTCCCAAACTTGGTACTCACAGATGAGAACAAATTTGACATCCAGCAAGTAGTGAACCATCAAAACGACCGAGTTTGGAGTTCCTCAAGTTCAGTCGAGGGTAGGATTGTTACGAGACATCAAAATGCACAGTTTGTCATGGTTTGGGCAGCTGTGACAGCCACAAGATCTCCGCTTGTTTTTGTGTGGGTCAAACTGAATTCAGAACGATACATTTCTCCTAGTTTGGACTCAAATTTGCTACCATGGGTTACAGAATATTTTCAGGGTTCACCATTGTCTCCAACAGGATTCAGCACCATCACATGGCTCCAACGTAACCCAAACCTGGATTCAGAGGAACATTCCATCTTTCATAAGCAAAGATGTATAGCCAGCAAGGAGCCCAGACCTCAATCCCTTGGACTTTTCTATGTTGTTCCATTTTGGAGACAAGGGTCTTAGGTACCCCTCTCACTGCTCTCGAGTCCCTCAAAACCAAATTGCAAAGGGAATAAGAAGCAATTCCACAAGAACAGATACGAGTCGTTTGCGATATATTTGTAAACAGACTTGAATTTGAAATTTGTAATGAAGGTGGTTACATCAAATCAATGCAACACTGTATCGTTTCCTTATTATTCACTTTTGAGTTTCAATCCTTATAATCAAAATAGCGCATTTGAACTTTCATAAACCTACCAAAAAGTTTGGTGCCTTAATTTTGAACCACCCTGTTGAACAATGAATATGTTAAATGATAATGTCATGGTTCATTTATGGAAAATTATAAAGCACCACCAAAAGTAGCAAACACTAAACAATTTTTTTGTGAAAAAACAAGAAAACGCACTACAAAGCAAGATTTACCTGATCCAAAATAAGAAAGTAGCGATCCAAGAACATGAAAGTGAGTTACCAGAAGTAGGGTAGTGTGGGGGCAAGTCGGACATGGGGGCGACCCGTACAGTCGCGATTGACAAAAAACAAATGGCGGTATGATGACG
>VCRD01006786.1:10812-23245 GCA_006783055.1 Trinorchestia longiramus
ACATTCACAGGGTCTCGAGGCCACGTGACATTCACAGGGTCTCGAGGCCACGTGACATTCACAGGGTCTCGAGGCCACGTGACATTCACAGGGTCTCGAGGCCACTTCGAGACATTGCGTACAGGTAAACAGTTATTTCAAATTGACGTGTTTCTCCACAAAAAATCACGCACTAAATTCTTGTTCCCAGACTCTCCACTATAATAATTTTGCGGACTGTTGACGAGTTTCAACAGCTGAGTGCAAGATATAAACGCCTCAATTTTTCATGAATTTATTCGTGTAATTTCGATGCTTGGACGCCTCTCTACTGACTGAATAATACGAACAATTCTCAGAAATATTCAATGCTTTTCTACCAAGTGAACAATTCTCAGAAATATTGAACGCTTTTCTAACAATCAAATAATTCTCAGAAATATTGAACGCTTTTCTAACAATCAAATAATTCTCAAATATTCAGCAGTTTTCTACTAAGTGAACAATTCTCAGAAATATTCAACACTATCCTACCACATTAATATTTTTTACAAATGGTTCACACTCAGTGCTGCCACGCTTAAGGAAAACTGCCAAGGCTACAGTTAGCAAAGTTCCATGCCAATTTTGTTTTCCATATTGAAGCGAAGGTCTCCAATCTCTGGCTCTTCCAAGGACAGAAATGTCGCTTTCAAGCTGCTCATGTTTGCCAAATTCATCCATCATTTGAGGCCAGAGTGTGTCCATAGGAGGCCAGGAATAGACCAGGGTCTCAGATCATGCATCATGCACCTTGTTTATTCGAGCAGAAATCAGAACAGGAATTATTGGGATTGGTAATTGCATTTACTTCTTCTGTTATTCGATTCATTGGACTTGGTTAGTTTCCAGACGCTACAGAGAAGAGGTGCAGTTATGCATTTCAGTTTTAATCTTTGTGTAGATAATCGTACATTGTTTGTATCCGCTAGCAGGTCCTCACGAATGAATAATTTTGAAAAATAGATAATGAAAACGAATGTTTTTGGATATGAAGAAATATATCATTTTAGTATGATTTCTTTCAATACGGGCAAAGTACAGTCATTTAAATGTGGTAATAAATTATGAAAAACACGCCTGACAATCTCCCCGTGAGAAAAGGCGAATCTTCGTTGCAAAATGGAGCATTTTACTTATATCAAGAGTTTCACATTTATGTTCCTCTTGTTTGTCATTTGATTACACACAATAGTTTGACTCCAACAGGCCGAAAGACTTTCAGTATCTATGAACGAGCTGTAGCTCAACTATGGACAGCATAAGCAGAACCCGAGCTACTTAAACACGCGCGTGTTCTTGTAACTACCAGGGCAGCAAAAAGTCTTTGATGAAATGCAATACTGACAGTATCAAGAGTCAGTAATTTCGTCTTACATCATTGCCAGTAGTTGTTAGCTTCTACTATCAGTCCCTGGATTAAATTATAAAAAACAAGTAACTGCTACTCAGAGTAGAAGAATTAAAGTACTGGAAAATTTTTAGAGCGTACAGGTGTGATTATAACTACCACAAGAAACAGCTTCGCTCTAGACAGTAGAGGAAAATGTAGAGCAGTGAACCAAAATAATCTGGCCAGCACCACAGTGATCTCAGCGATCCAATATGTTGCTGCATTTATATGATAACCTTAGGGAGGAAGTCTGGACATATAACAGTGTAAATCAACGGAGTTGTACAAACTTAAAGCAATAATTTTTTAAATGGAGGGTAATTGCTTAATTTTTTAGGCACAAGGAAAAAGGAGGTATTCACACGCACTTTTAACGTTATTTTCAATTATACTAATCCATTAGACCACTAGGATTGTCGTATAATATTTATTATTGCATTGAAAAATGTTATTAGAGGTTGACGAACATTGTCTTTTGAATTTACGTCCCAGCATAAAAACTGATCCATATCTATTTCACGGGCATTTTTTTTAAATGAACAATTAAAGGTTAAAATGGATCAAAGGAACTGTTGATACAACCTTGCATCCATTTAAATCTATGAACAAAAAACGTTAAAAGACACTTAATAGAATTTCAGTGCAATTTCCTCGTACATGTTCATAAACACATGAACGTTACTTTAATGGTAGTTATTATGATTCATTAACACTAAGCGTAAACCTTATCGTAACACAGCAAGTCCTCATCCTCATTCTTCTAAGTGAGGCTAGATGACCTAAAACAACACTCCTTCCCTACTCTAGTCTCTGCTTAGTATCTATATATATATATATCTCTGTATATATATACATATACAGACTGACAGACGAAAAGATCTCCGCATTTGCATTTGATGTTAAAAAAGGAAAACTTATGGCCTTGTTTTGAAAGGCTCGCGCTGAAGTTGGGAGATCTTAAATGGAATTTTGTGACGTGAAGAGCATGCGCCAACGACCACAGGGATTTTCTCCTCGAGAAAGTCGCGACGGGAAGCATTTCGAGTTGCAGGCATCAGCTTTAGCCGTGAGATGGTGGCTACGTTTCCCCCCTAACTAAAATCTTAACTCTTTCTCACCCACGTACAGGACTTCGCTTTCTAATGATTGTATATGGGAGCTATTGGCGTGTTACAAGCAGGAATATACATGGAAAGACGAAGTGGAAGGGAAAGGAGGTTCATGGAAAGCGTGCCTGCAGTTGTGTAATTTTGCTCCTTTGCCTAATGAGAAATAAACTGGACTCGAGGGCTGATGAAGTTTGGGTGTAAACTTTAGCCGAGTCAGCTTCTGGTTCACGCTTCTTGGATACTATCAGGCTGGTGCAAAAGTTGTTGCCGATTTGTTACCTCAATTTTGGGAATGAAAAAATTTTTTGAAGAATTTATTCATAACAATAACATCCTTGGGCTTCTATGACATGATTTCATCTGTTAATGAGTTTATATATGCCTTGTTTGTCAAATTCTTTAGGTTTTGATGAGAAATATGAATCTAACTCATTTTTAATCTCTTCCCGTGATGTCAACCTAAGTCCATTTAAATGGTTCTGTAATCCTCGAAATAAGTGATAATCAGAAAGGGCGAGGTCAGGAGAATATGCTGGATGGGGTAAAGTTGCAATCAAAGCAAAGATTTGCAACAAGAAACACGTTGGCACAGGTTCTCAGGAGACAATTCGTGCGGAATCCATTTTCCGAATACTGAAATCTTTTCCATTTATTTCAGTTGGCGTACCACAGTTGTATGGGTTACATCAAATTGGTTAACCAGTTCCCTCGAAGTTACAGTCGAATTTTCAGTAACAGCGGCTTCCAACAACTCCAAATCAAGCTTTTTTGGGCGACCACCTCTGATTTCGTCTTTCAAGTTGAAATTTCCTTTACGAAAACGGGAAAACCACCATCTGCAAGTTCTCTCCTTCACAGCATCATTTCCATATGCACTTTGAACGTTTCATGCTGCAGCACATGCACTGAAACCTCTATGAAACTCGTAGAGTAAAGCATGTCTGATATTTATGTTCTTTAGTTGGGTTGAACATGGGTGCAAATAATGTAGCAAAATATGAATGATTCCTTAATACTCTGAAAGAAAGAGGTTTAAATTGCTCATGATATTATAAATCAGCAATAGAAATAAACATAATATCAATTTAGATCATTTTGAATTATTTTCTTCAAAATCCGCAAAAACTTTTGCACTAATCTGATAAATAGGTATAATTCACGCGCCATTAATTAAAGAATCTGGCCAGTATCTATAGTGGCTACTAAAGTGAGAAAGAGAGAAAAATACCCAAAATTGAGGAATCATTCAGAGGGAAAATATTAATGATAAATACCAGAGAAAAACGATCACTGAGTACAAAAAATTAAAAAAATCGTCGAAGCAAATAGTAGAAGCTCTTAATTTTGGTATCGACATTTGAAAGCTTCTCAGCACTCTGGTTGTGCGTGAAGGTAAGCTTTAAAAACTACTTCATACACAATTAATTACAATATCTCTGACAAATATTAACGTTGTAGGGTAGTTGGGGCTCATCAAATTCTTAATCAGCAAAATAAAATCAAATTTCTACATCGTAGTCAATGAATCACACATCAGCCTCAAACAAATACTATCACAGTAATATTAAGCCAATTTTTAAATTTTGTTCCCAGATCTGAGAGAATTCGTGCTCAGGATTTGCATAAATTTGAGCTTCGCTGAATATTTAAAAGGCGTAATTTAATTAACGTAATCCAAAGATTATGGTGACAGGCGAGCGTCGTAAAAATAGAAGTAGAAGTAAAATAGAGGAACAAGAAGAGGTTTTAGTCTCGGACCTTTGTAAAGCTTGGCCAGATACACAATGTATAGATACCACTCAACCTCTGTGAATGTTGAAATAACACAAGTTTCTGTTCACTTGGTAATCAAATTCTGCTCGTGAATGCTCGTAATAATATGCACGATAAAACGACAGAAATAAGGATAACTTGCGCATGCATGAGTGACTTATTAATGGATTCCATTATGAACCATCTTTGTTCTTCCACTCATGAATATCGAGTAACTGAAATACTGCCGTGAAAACTTGAACTGCAAACCTGACTGAGCTCTTCAGTGCTAAAAACTACGACATTTTCATATTTCCAAACAAATCCTAATGCAGAGAGTGTAAAAATCTCTAAGCCATTAACTTGGGAGTATTTTCTGCTCTGGTCCTGGTGGCCAGCTATCTAGTTTTCGGTACAAGCGCTCGTGAAAACTAAAACAAGAGCCTAGTATTTTCTACACAGCGCGCAGTGTGAAGTATTCAATGCATTATCTCTTTGTTTGGGAGGACGATTGAAATATTCGATTATTGCACTTGAATAACGAACGCCAGAATGTGACAAATGGAAAGCTATGATCAGTTTCACAGGCTACAAAATCTTTTTATTTCATCTTTTAATTTTATTTCATCAATCTTTTTAATTGAGCATGTGACCTGGAATTTTTTAATGCGTTCATTAGGCATTTAATTATTCAAAATGAGTGAAGTAATGACATAGTCGAGAAAAAATATCCCCCGAAGTTAACAGTAAAAGATCAGTAACTCATAATACGGTGCTTGAAGCATGTATTACATACTTTTAAATTCACATGAGCATCACATAAATTGCAAGGAAAAATAAAAGGTTCTATGAAGTCATCTAGAATATGTAGGGTGGCTCATAAGTAAAGTACCTTTTTAAAATTATTATAGCCATAAAACTAAAAATGGTGAAGAGATTTGGTTAATTCAGAGAGAAAGAAGAAATTTCAAAGTTTAATATAAATTCATCAATGAACCAATAAAATACGTTTAACTATGGAATACAATAAATTTTAAATGACCATTATTAGTCAAACAATGGCGTGCTCTTTCAACGGTGATGTTCATTACTTTTCTTAATGTCTATGGTGAAATGTTTTTGATCTCTTGAATGATGTTTGGTTTCAATTGCTGTAAAGTATCAGGAATTTCAATGTTAACATTTTCTTCTAGGTATCCCCAAAAAAAGAAATCAGGAGCACTTAGATCTGGAGATCGAGGCGGCCACGGTATACATATCATCTAAACGAGAAATTATTCTGTTTGGAAAATTGTTTTTAACATTTGCAATGTTTCTTTCTCTGTGTGCGCTGCAGCTCCATCTTGTTGGAAGAAGATAATCTCTGTGTTATTATCTCCAACTTCAGGTATCAAATATTATTGAATCATCTGTCTGTACAAATTTCCATCGACACAAATTAATTAAAAAAATATGGTCCAATGATCCTCGAAGACGTGATGCCACACCGTACTGTTACTTTAGCCGAGTGAAGTGGACGTTCATGAATTTCTTTTGGATTTTCTGAAGCCCAGGATCTGCAATTTTGCTTATTAACAAAACCATTGAGCTGAAAATGTGCTCCATCAGTCATTATTAAATTCTTCACAAGGTTTTCATTTTCTGCAAGCTGCAGAAATCTATTTGCAAAATCCAATTGCTTTTGGTAGTCCGTAGGGTAGAGTTCTTGAGCTAATTGAATTTTATATGGATGATACTTTAGATCTTTTACCAAAATACGTTGCAGTGAGGTACGTGACATTCTCAGTTGAATTGAACGTCTCCTAGTTGACGTTTTGGGCAGATCAGCAACACTCGTTGCAACAAGCTGAATTGAAGCACCAGTTCGTATGGTCCGTGGCCTGCCACAACGTTGTCTGTCTGCTGTTGTCCCAGTTTCTCTAAATTTCAATACCAGTTTTTATGCACTTCGTCGAAGGACTTCTTTCAATACCATCAATATTCTTGTAATTCTTTTGAACTGCAGTAACCGAACAGCTCTATCGGAAGTAAAGTTCCACTAATTTTGCTCGTTCCATTGCGTAGTGATTCATTTTTGGGGGTGAATTTTATGAATTTTGTGGGCAGTATGTTGTGATTGTCGGTAGATTTGATACGCAGGTAGAAAACTTCGAAATCTCCTCATTCATTCTGAATTAACAAAATTTCTTTACCATTTGTAGTTTTATAGCTATAATAGTATTAAAAAAGTACCTTACTTTTAGGCCACCCTGTATAAGTAGATGATACATCAGCTGGTGCTCGTATAATAACTGTAGCAATCTCGACCTGTATTAACTGCAAAAAAATACCAAACCACAAGTAATACTGCTAACAATATCCCAGCTAATAAATATAATGTGTCGAGTTGTGCTTTTTCCCCTAGATTAAAGAGTTAGCCATTTACATGAAAAAGTGAGGATAGAAGAAGAAATTTCTAAATTTTTACCCATCTGAAGGCTAGTTTTTCAATTGCTGAACAACGCGTTGCACCCACACATTTGTACAACCTCTCAACAGTTAACAGTTCAGAGACAAAAAATCGGGAAGAAAGATGGTATCATGAACCGGGTTCCCACTCCTTCACCACTTGGTCACCAAGAAATAATTAACAGAACTCCTACTAAAAATCTGCGCTGCACGTTACAAATGAACTCAACTCAGAAAAAGTAATGCCTTACAAAAACATTTAATAAAACTACTCACTAAAAAGTAGGGGAAATTAGCCATAAGAAGCCTCTATATAACAGAAGGAAGGAACAAACGCCTGAAGTGAGAGAACATTGAGCGTGCGCGACCGAAGTAACAAAGACATTTGGGCGGCTTTTACAGGGACCTACAGGGCCAGGTACTTCATAAAAAGCCTCATTTCTAGACCTTATCCATCATAAGGAGACGGCTGGCTACTCAGAAAAAAAACAAAGAAATTATCCGGTGCCCTTGTGAGGTGGACGGGAGGTGTGGGGTTGGTGGGACAAGGAGCTTTAGATTTGTGCCTCAGGAAAAACTCGAGGATAAACTGATGAAGTGGAGCCAAATGAAGCTTTTGGAGAAGGAAGCTCAAGTATAGAGATATAGAGATGCATGGTCAATGTAGCTCTGGAATATAGATGTGAATAGAGTGAGGGACAATGAATAGAGGAGGACGGAGGAATAGTACTTGAAAATAAATTGCGGTAAATAAATAATAAATTGAGCGTGTGGAATACAATATAAAGGAAGAAGTATGAATAGATATGCGGAAGTGAAGAGTGATGCGAGCTCAGAAAATATTGAGCAAATTGAGGTTTTGGAATGGATCATTAGGACACCGAAAACCGAGATAATTTTTAGCTGGAAGCTTGAACAGGTGCAGGATTGGAAGAAAAAAGTAAATACTTTTAGAAGTAATGGTGAACAACCACAAAAAGATGAATACTTGTATATTTTGAGCGAAGATTTAGGGATGCAAACGTTTCAAGTGTATTAAGGAAGGTTGGAAAATTTAATGAGGGCAGCTCAATTTGTAAAACCAATGCAAGGAAAACACTTTATTCAACTTTCAAGATTCTGCAACGCAGAGCTGTTCATAAATGAAATGTGACTGTGAATTAATGAAAAAGATTTATAAATTGATCGAACAAATAATTTTTAAATACGTAAATTAATAGAACAAAATTGCGCGACTGAATAGAGTTTTCAAAAGAACAGTAATCTGAGAAGCGAATAAAAAATTAAAAATTTTTCGGAAATAGATGATGAAAACATCGACGAATGCTTTACAAAACATAAAATTCAATTTTTCCATTTTTGTATGCGTCAGAGGGGCAAAGTGGAGGTCGTATGCGTCAGAGGGGCAAGGTGGAAGTCGTATGCGTCAGAGGGGCAAGGTGGAAGTCGTATGCGTCAGAGGGGCAAGGTGGAAGTCGTATGCGTCAGAGGGGCAAGGTGGAGGTCAACAAAATGCTCAAGATTCGAGTTGCGAGCATTGCGATTATCAGTAGGTTTTGCTTAATTTGGTTCGCTTGGTTATCTATGTACTCGACAGATTTAAGCCTTTTTACATAACTTTTGCATTCTAATGAGGTTTCCCTGAGTGTTTTTATAGTGAACTCAAACTATATAGCACTTAAAGGCCTCATGGGAAACTAAACTGGAAATCATCTAAAAGATATTTTGTTTTCCTTTTGTTAAAATGAATTACAACTCAGTTTTACACCAACTTTAACCAGAAATTACAACTTTTTGAAAAACAAAGAGGCAAAAATGCTAGAAAATAAACAAGTATAGGATTTTAAAAGATAAAATTTTGTAACTTGAGATTTTGAAGGTCCATCAATCAATAGATATTTAAATCTGCAATGAAATTAATTATCAATGAAAATCACAATAAAATTAAGTCTCCTTACCTCACAACGTCATCTCTATTGAAGGTTTTTGAGCTGTAGCCAGTAGCCACAACATACTAGTAAATGTATCTAATACAATATAATCTAAATTAATGATAGAGATGTACTCACCCCAGGCGACAGAAGCTGCTTTTTGTTGTGCTGGACACCAAAGCGTTGAATGGGAATTTTCACCATGCCGCATCTTTTAGTCCACCATCCTGTAGTGACGAAGGCAACACTTTGAATGAAAGTCGTAAACAACGCGACGGTAATTACTTTTATGGAAACATTGTAACAGTATTTGTTTGGAGACGAATCTTTGCACTATGTGATTGAGTGCTCGATTCGTTGACGTTTAGATACGGTTGTATGGTCGATTTGAAAGCACACTTTTTAAGAACTAATCATTTTTCTCAAAATATACGTTTTTAACAATACATGTTAAGGCGTGTTTGGCTAAGTCAAAAAATGTTCTTAGGAAAACTTCATTTTCAATTACGTGTAAGATTAATTTACAGAATTAAATTAGCACTAGTGCGCGTACTTAACATTTACCGATGTTGAAGCTCATTTGCCAGTTTTCAGTCCATTGTAGTAGACTATTGAGGTCTGATTGGATAGTTACTCTGTCTGTTTCAGTGAACGCTTTGTGATATAGAGTTTCTAGTCGCCGGCGAAATTGCTAATTTTACTGGTGATTCCGACACCAATGTCGTTCGTGAAGATAATATAGAGGAGTGGGCCTCTAAAATGATGTTAGGTGCATCAAATGAATGGCTTGATCATGCATCATCGCTCGTTGATTGCGATCATATTTAATCCATTATTACAAACTTTACAAAAAATGCACACAAATAAAATTTAATAGATCGCAAAGAGTTAATACGGTATTAAATCACTTTTCTGAGGGAAATAAAAAAGCCTGAAACATATTCTACGAATCCCTGCAAACATTCAAAGTACCGAACATTTAACGGGACAAACGAAAATTGCTCATTCTAGATGGAACTTGTTGGTGTACAATATTATGTACGCTATGCATTAATGGTTTTGCAAGAGGGATTAGTAGTACCTTGCCAATTTACTTTTTTCGTTTTTATATGAGTTTTTTATATGCTTTATCCGTCCATTTGATGATTCAACTTTTTCTTCAATGAAAAACGCTCAGATACCCTCATTACTCTTCGTGATGATACAGCAGCTAAGCCTATATAACAACAATAATATTTTAACAAAATATAACAATAACGAAGATTATAAAATAAAGTTATATTGACAAATATATAATTAATGCAAGTTGAAATAATAATACATTTAACATAAATTGTTAATAATAACAACAACAACAAAAATACCTGAGGAGTTAAACAGCATGGGACTTGGTAGCAATACAAAAATGGGCCAGACGGCTCGTATCTATTGCCTTATTCTATTTCATGTATTTGAGCACACTCTTCGAGCCCATAGAGCTTTTGTTGACTGAACCACGCACTCACTCATCTTAAGGTCGATCCACGTGGCATTTTTAACTCATAAGTAAAATATCCCCACAGTTCGTTTGCGCGTGACTGGAATGCCTGTGCGTGAGTGAAATGCGTGTACAGGACTGAATTGACTTACGTAGTTAAGGTGCATGATTGATGGATCTATTTTAGACGACATGGGACTTGGGTATCGACCCAAGAATGGGCGAAACGGCTCGTTCCTATTGCTTTATTCTATTTTATTTTATTCCCCACAGCAACGTAGGTACACTAATCGTTCACTAAGCATTTCACGTGTGTATTCTCTTGTGTGTGAGTCGTCTATGACTCCAGGGATCCTCCTAACGAAAATAGCTGATAGGAAATCGAAGATCCTACTTTCTGTGTGTTAGGCCAGAAAATCCTGAAGCAAAGGGCACGTCTGAGACAAATTCCCTCCCTAGACTAATTGTGGGATCTTCTCGTCCAATTACGAACACGGAGAAGAATTCAATCCTCTAGAGATTATGGTCTCGACTTTTTTTACCATTTTTTTTCTCTTGATGGAAGGAATTCATTATTCTCGCTACAGTTTAGATGAAAAGAATAATTAATTTCCCAAGGAAGACTTGAGAAATGCACTTGCTTCATGCCCTTCGAGTCTGCAGCTAATTCTCAAACATTAGGGTGGAAGACAACTATAATCAGAGCAATTAAACTCTACCAGCATTTGAAAACTGCTCAGCTCTGCGAGTCACCCTGTAAAGCAGTTAAAAAATGTAAAGAAAGTGTTAGCTAAAAAGGAAGTCAGTTAAAAAATGTAAAGAAACTATTGATTAGAAAAATTACGTGAAAAGATTCAGTCTTTTGCTTTGGAGTGCTGGAGTTCATTGAGCACCAGTGATGACATTATTATTTTGATTATAATCACACGAGTTATTGGTTTGTGATTACTTTTAATCGTATGGCTTATAATTAGGTTTTGTTTAAACACTTTCCAGACCTTAAACATGAGGGAAAACTTACTCATCCAAAAAATCCTCAATCTTATTACAGGTAATCTAATCCCTTGTCCCTTTGTATCATAGATTTTAAATGGTAGAATGGCCTTACAATGTCAATTAGTATCTATTGAATAGCTCACAAAAATATCGCCTACCTTCTCACACATCCCTGAGCCACACCGACTCTCGGTGATGCCAGCAACCGTTTAAAAGTATACCAAACCTGTTGAAGCACAAGCAATACGAGTTATATAACAATTTCTGAAACGTAACATGTATGTATAAAAGAGCATGAAAGAGAAGGTTAACCTTAACACATTCATTGCAGTATGACCCACCGGTGGGTCACTCAGGTTAGGTTCTGTAATTTTTTCGAAGCTTTCTAGTGACTGTATGTACAAAGTAAAGATTTGAACTGGCTAGGCAACCGCAATGAATGTGTTAAACTTGAGGCTCTGAGTTGGTGTTGGAGAATCGACATTTCTGAAATTTGTGATCAGCATTTAGGTGTGAAGTGCGTCAGTGGAGGGCCTGTCATTTCAAACTAATGACGCGTGGTGTCATTCCAGACTTTTTTAGCCGGTTTCATGAGTAAATTTTGACTTCGAAATCATACATTTATAAAGATTCAATACTGAACTTTTGTTTTTCAGACCATGGTGTTCTGAGGATGCACGATTGTTTGACAAAAACTATAGGGTGAAATAACGGCTTAACTTTTGTTATTTGTGGAGTACATGGAATTTCCTGAAATTCTGAAAGAATATTTAACAAAGGAACTGCCTTGAAAATTTCAAAAAGCTATATATGTTGTTCACACGGATACAGTGCGTTCGACGTAAAGAATTGTTTGCAAAAATCCTCTTATAAATTTCACGAGTTAAGGGTTTCCAATAAACACAGAGTTGTGTATTTTCTAAGGCTATCGATTGCAAAGAAAACATTTCAAAGTATCCAGGCCCAAAAATTGTCACAGAAGTAAACGGTTGGTTTCGTGAAACATAAAATAGAATAAAAGCAGTTACAAATTTAAAGGAAACAACATTTTATTCTAAAGGAGTCAAACAACTGAAGCAAAAATAAATAAAACATTAGTTTTTTTAGCCTTTTAGGAGCCCCAAACAATTTGTTGGTTCCGGCCACACGTCCTACGCAATAAATACAAAAATACAAAGAATTTGTTGAATTCCATTGGTGAGGATCGGTAAAATATCGAAGAAAGACTGTCAGTAATAAAAAACGAGACCCATGTATGAGTGTCATGACCCATGTATGGATGGTGGCAAGACCCATGTATGGATGGTGG
>VCRD01006787.1:6079-17966 GCA_006783055.1 Trinorchestia longiramus
TACTTGCTATGTCCTGGCAAGTGTAATCGCTTGAATAATATGTGAATGAATATTCCACTGAAGCAATGTTTAACTTGCCTTCTCAATTGCTATCTATTTGTTTCTATCTCAAGTTTATGCACCTTGTGTGTAAGCTGTTGCCCCATGCAAGGCAACTGATTGTTTTCTTTCTCATCGTTGAACATGGGTCAAGTTATCTCAAATCCTCGATTGTATGTGAACTAATAAAAATATATAGCAATTGAATTAAATTATTATACTGATTGTATACGTATCAAATCTATTTATAAAAATACAAATACGCTTCAACACGCTGCCCGATCATTTGTGTAGAAAAATAACAGGTAATTTGGAGTGTCGATATGTACTTAATAAGGATATTCCAGCTGTAAATGTTAATATAATATGATAAATAACAGAAAAACAAATATTCCAGCCGTAACAGTTTGAACAACACCACCAAAAACAAATAAATATGAATATCTCGGCTATTAAGAATGCTTCAACACTACAAATGACCTATAAATAAAAATATTTCAGGTATAACTGTTGGTACAACACCACAAAGACCAGATAGGAAAATGTATTGGGAATAAAAGGATCACGTGTGTGTAGTATCTAGATAAAGCATTCGTAACAGAAGCAACACTTTTAACAACTGGCATGCTATTATTTACGGGACACCATCGCTCATTAAAGGCCTCGGACAATAGCAAAGCATTGGCAACGTAGTCCCGGTCGAGAGCTCGCTACCTGTGATGCGTTGAAGTCTCCTTAGAACTAAGCTGCTCTCGCCAGCGGCTCCTAGAGCGCTGCACAGACTGTTCTGTATTCCGTCCTGCTAGCTAATATTTGTTGACTAGTGTACCCGTGCCATCAAAAATGATGGTAAATACTGTTGAAAAGATATTAAATAAAATTACACATAAGAACGCAATGTAACGTATTTAGTTTTATATATATTTACAAGGGACAAACGTTTTAATTGAGTATTTCTTTAATGGCAACATTCCTAGTGAAAAACAAATCATCTACCAAATTTCCTTGAACATCATTTTATTTAATTGCTGTACCCGTGCACCGAACTCGGTATCCACGATACAGACTCGAGTATATAAGGCTCTGGACCTCTAATTTTTTTAAAGTGACACGAAACATATAAATAAATGTATAAATAAATATATAAACACACGACCGTCATTCTTAGTATTAGATACTTTATGTAAATATATAAAATTACATTGATCATTGTTTATTATGTTTTGAAACGCTTAACTCCTGTTTAAATTATAGAAGTGCACTTCAAAATGCAATGGTTGAAAAACGTGGAATGGTCGTCATTGGTGTAAATGAAATCTTAGACCTGGGCGTCACTGTGTGGTGGTTGTCAGGCAGCACCACTCAAACGAAATTTTTATTTCTCTCGATCACTGGCTAAATTATCGTGATAATATATACACTAGTGAGGCGGTGAAGATATCAGGGTATGCAATTTAAAATAAGATTTCTTAATAAAATTTATTTGTATGAGATGGAGTATATTAGTTTATATGGTCAAAAAAGGTGCGCATGAATTTTTTCCTTGTGTTTGAGCACAATCATCTGATACCCATTCTGCTGTTCCTTTTCAGTACAAAATGGTTTGCTGTTTGCTGGAGTGTGAAATGTCCTGAGTAAGCTCCGTGTGCTGCCAAATTATCCATCATATCCTCCCTGCCAAAACACTTGTCCTGCTTCACGATTGCCTTTACCTTTATAAAATTCTCGTCGTCATTGGCATTTTTAAAGTCAGGAAGTTATGTGACAGAGAAATACTTTTTCATGCAGAATCAGCATGTTAATCTCGTTAGAACTCGATATACAAACAAGAAAATGACCAAAAAATAGAATTGTTAGCACTTCATACGAGATGTATAGAGCTTCAGATGCCATTTTGAAGTCAAAATTATTTTGGATGATACTGTATTTTCCGATTAGAAAATTCCACTGCTCTCAGTATGGGCGCTAGTAAAAACTTCTCGAAAATGACTGATTTTGAACTGAACGTTGGCGTTAGTTCACCACTGAATTGAGCATCCGAGCTGTTGCAGCTCCAGAAAAGTCAGAGTCGAACCGTGTTCGTTTTTATAGTTTGAGTTTTTCTATCGCGTTATTTATACAACATTTGATTTTTTAATGTATCCAGGTTTATACATTGTCAAGCTTAAAATAATTTTGTTCGGGAAAGTTTTTACGTTAAATTTCATTCTGCATTCCTTTTTTGTCATACTCTTTTAGACACCATTTGTCGTAAACATTCTGGTACACATTAATATATATTTCCGGTAAGTTATATCTCGTGTACATATATTTACGTCAGCTCCTCGATTGTAGTTGCTATAGTCTCGTCCAGATAAGAATTTAGAGGTTCAATTTCTGACATGTACACTGCAACTTCATGCTGATTGTGGCAGCAGGAATGGGTGGGCGGTAAATTTCCTTCTAACAGATCCGACTTTCCTGCAAACAAACTGATTTCTATGCCAGAGCGAAAATTCTGGGATATTCTATACCTCTTACATCTTCAACCGTATGTATCTATGCTACCTGCAAGTGGAACGCAGACTAGATAATCTTATCCTTCTGTCTGTATTCAATTTTTTACATCGTTGATACTGAGTGCAGGGCATGATGGATGTTTCTCTCTAGATCAGAAAGGTAACCGTCCTCTGATGTACTTATAAGTACAAGTCTTTAGATCTGTCGTTTCCGAAAATTTTGCTGTTTAATTTTGATTAAATCTTTATGTCCAAACGTTTAATCAAACGTTTGCCCAGGACTGTAGTCCTGTTCTTGAAAAGAGGTTGTAGCCAGCCCAGGCATCTAACAAGTCCTAAATGTAACATTTCCTTAGTTCCGATGTCTGCACTCACTCGCCGAGTGTATACTCCTGACATGAGTGGCGGAGTGGAAGGACAACCTGCACAGACAACCTGCAACGACCTAACATGAATTTTTGTAGCGTTGCCTGAGGGAAACATGCCAGCAAAATATCTTCATGACCTTGCACTGCAATTTTAGTTTTACTTTTTTTATCAGCAGCCGAATCGTCCATTACTGCTGTCTTCAGGTCTTGTTTTTAATGTGCTGTGACGCAGCAGTTTTGAAGTCTGGTTTACCTACACTTAGCCCCTAGCTGTTCCCTCCGTTTTCCTTGTTCTGGAAAATTCCCCTCAATTTATATTGTGGCAGGAATTTTCTCTCCTGCTTGCTTTAGAGATATTGTTGCTCGTGATACGAGCTTGATTTTACAGCTACTTGAAAGGAAAGGTAAACTGAGCGCTTGATTTCCTTCTCAAAATGGAATTGAAAATTAGTTGCTAAGATGTTCCATCAGCTGCTGTGCATTGTGAAATCTGCAATAGACAATTACTGTTAAAACTTGTGGAGTTAGTATTGAAGCTAGGTAAGCCTTGAGTTTGAGTGTTCCTGTTCACTTCCCTCTCGGCGTTGCAGCCGATAGATACAGCGATTCCCTGCGTTCGGGCTCTATTCTCTTCTACGATTCATCTAGCATTTTTTCATCTGTCTGCTCATGTTGAAGCCTCGCAAAACTAAAGGTAGTTCGTTTTCTAACATGTGCTTGTCATGAGAACTTTGAAAGACGGGTTCTGTTGACATTTGACGCACGAGTGGTAAATTGTGAAGGTCTTTTATAGATTTCGTCCGTAGAATGATGTAACCATGATGGCTGATGGTGTACACAACGGCTTGTGTGCATAATTTTCTCTCTAATTTACGAATGTATGTAGAAAAACTACCTTTGGTTTCCCCATAGATATATGTAAATGAAGTAAACTCTGAATAAATTCGGTAAACAATATACACTTTCAGTAAGCTCTAATGAAAGTGAATTCTGCAAATAAAGTCAACTCTGGAAGTTAAGTAACATGAGGTACTCTAGATATCGATTAATTAGCTCCATAAAGTAAACTTTCTGGTGACACTAAATATATGTGAAACTATCGGTTAACTTGAGTTATCATGTATGAACGCGCAACTCGGTACGTTTGGAAGATGGACAGGTCTGAACACTACTTCCTTTGGTCGGAAACAGTTGGTGCACATTAAGAAACCATACCAGCTTTTAGTGTTTATAAGATGATTTATTTTCTTCGTGAGATAAAAATTAATTTCGAGTATGCTAAAACTACTGTATATATTATTTCTCAATCAGATACGGGCAAATAACACAATCGTTTGTATCCAAGGATATTTAAGGTTTTACTGATACCACTTGCTGTAACAACATCAGGATGAAAAACGGAGTAGAAAATAATGTAAAAGGTAATCAAAGGGTAAAAAGTATGAATTTTCGAACAAAAAACGCCCTACAGTCTTGTAAGCGCTGCTAGAAACATCCAAAGATCGTCTTTGAAGGTTGAGTAGTTTTCAATCAAAAAGCATTTTCCATTAAAATTTATTCTTCAACTCTGTTTTCGTACGTTTTTATAAGTATAATATATAATGTTGAAAGTAGAATGAATGAGTTAAAATTTTAAATTTGGTTGCCCAACGTCAAAAGTTGTATGCATCAATTATTTCCGACCATAGGGAGTACTAGTTATAAGACGAGATTGATATAATTTAGTCCATCACGTAGAGTTAGAATGGAAAAATGTGCGGTTTTTACAGTCTTTTTTTCAAAATATAATCCCCATGTTGGTTGTTTCGGTATCAGGATTTATACAAAATCGTCATTGTTTTGTATAAATTATTAGATTTAAACAAAACAATTTTCAGCATAAAAATCACAAAGAAATACAAACACATATACAAATATGCATACATGTATAGTGAGTCGAGACATAATAGCTGATGCTGAAGTAACCAGAATTTTCATCCCATTCGACTGCTGACTCAGCCACACCAGTCGCTGTGAACTCAAACAAATACTAGATACGTCGGCCTCGAATATTTCCTTTTCTTTGTTCTTCCGGGTCTCGCAGACGTGACTGGTTCAAGTCACGGGGTCTGAAAATAAAAGTCTAGGTGTTTTCACTGTCAATATAGAAACTCTCACGTCAATTATACCGTAATCATCATGGATATAATCTTTATGATATAAAGGATCATTGGTTGTCAGGAGGGCTTACTTGAAGTTGAATGTGGCTTTTTCAATATTATTTTAATCACTTGAAGTTTTTGTGGATTAAATTTTCATTTGTAGTAAATTATTCTAGATACGGCAGGAGTTTTGAAAGCTTGCTTGTACAAACCTTGATTTTCTCATATTTCCGTGACTGGTTAAATAACTTCAGGTTATCACGGGTATCACGACTGGTAAATTTTGCGTTCTAAAAAATATTTGGAGTATTAATCTGCCTAATTCGTTCTGTTTCGGCGATTGATTTTTGAATTTTTTGTTTTTGCTGTGTAAGTAAGTATTAGTTCTGATTTAGGTTTTCTACATATTAATGAAGATATAATTTATAAACTGAGTTCGAACTCTGCGGTTTAGTCGCTTTTTAACATGACATTACGATTAGAGTTGCAATGAAATGGCCTTAGCGCCTGTTGTGTACTGTCCTTGGTGACTGGTGTGTACTGTCCTTGGTGACTGGTGTGTACTGTCCTTGGTGACTGGTGTGTACTGTCCTTGGCGTCTGTTGTGTACTGCCCTTGGCGTCTGTTGTGTACTGGCCTTGGCGTCTGTTGTGTACTGGCCTTGGCGTCTATTGTGTACTGGCCTTGGCGTCTGTTGTGTACCAGCTTTAACGACTGTTGTGTACCAGCTTTAACGACTGTTGTGCACCAGCTTTAACGACTGTTGTCTACCAGCTTTAACGACTGTTGTCTACCAGCTTTGACTGTTGTCTACCAGCTTTAACGACTGTTGTGCACCAGCTTTAACGACTGTTGTCTACCAGCTTTAACGACTGTTGTCTACCAGCTTTAACGACTGTTGTCTACCAGCTTTAACGACTGTTGTCTACCAGCTTTAACGACTGTTGTATACTAGTAGGCATAGTACCACTACCGTGCTACCCCTAGCACACTATTATGCTGGGCTTAGCATCTCTACCGTGCTGAGCTTGGCTCCACCAGTATGCTATGCTAGTAAGCCTGCAGCAAACATAGCTGTGGTGATGAACGATATCAAACAAAACTTGGATGTGCATCGGTTCTGAGCTAAATTTGTGTCTCATACTAACGCGATGCTGAGAGATAGTGTTTGTGTAGTCTTATGGAGTGTTGCATGTTGGCATAAGACCTGAGATGAAGCCTGTTCTGATGAGTTTTCTGAGTAGACGTTATGTCAATGGAGAAGTATGCAAAGAAGAAAATTCTATGAGGTCTGGTATCGAGCATATCTGTTTATACACTATTCTCAAGTGAGTTACCATTCTCTTTATTAAAATACGTAAATACCTGTTTAGACAAGATGCATGCGTTCATGTGTTTACTAGAAAGCAACGTTTGGTAAATATTCGGGTTTTTTTAGCCTGCGTGAAACCATGTCTGCATTTCGAGGAGAAATTGTGCACAAAGTTGTTGGCAAAATTGTTCTTTTGCGATATTTTTACCATGGCTTCTTGTAACCTCGAAGATCAAACAAAACCTCAGCTTGCGAGGGCACTAACTTTGCTTCATTGTTCCTTCATCGAACTTCATTTTTGTGCTGTTTACGACACTACAGTGCTCTTTAGGATACCGTTGTGCTGAGTAGTGCATTGTTGTTTCCCATATTAGTTGTGACGAAAGAAACGAATTGTTTCCTGACATTGTATTGGAGAGCACAATGCAGACAGTGTGTGTGAGACTAGAGTGTTTCTTGCGGTATTTTTTTCAATCCGTTTTCAAATGTTTAGGATCTGTATTGTTTACTGCATGCAATATTATCGGTTGGATATTTGGTTGGACCATCCATGCACCGTGTTGGGGTTCAAAGTTTTCCCCTCTAGTTTAGGCTGCCTGACCAACTAAGCTTTGATTTTAGTATATCTAAATTGAAGAGAGTATTCCGTATCGGACCAAAAGGTAAAATGAGGAACATTGAATTCTAAATTAATCGCTCAGCTTTCGTTCGTTGAAACATAACTGGAAGTTCATCCAATAACTAAGGTGCTGTAGCAGCTGGCACTGTATAGACGAACTATTTCCTGTTGTCACGCCTATTGAAGCTCCAGCTAAGCTGCTTCTGGTGTGCAGCATTTTCTGTCATTGACGTTCATTTGTTCTCAATTGTCATGGTTATTTCTGATGCAAATAAAAAAAATTGCAGTAGTGTATTTGCTACTTTAGAATTTCGTTGTCGTGTGCTCTTACAGTGGCCCAAAAGTACCTAAATATAACAATCTGTTGCACTGTCTTTTCGACAAAAACTCGTTTCTCCTGTTCCATGTCTCCTAGATGTTCCCTACTGCTTGTCTTGTGGTCTACAGGGAGAACAAAAAATATAAGCCTATTCTAAATTTTCAACAATTTTTTTTATTTGACTTACATAGTTGAATGATAAAAATGAAGATTAACCTTTTTCAAATGACGTTTGTTATATCTTTATACCTTTAATTCAAAAAGAATTACTGTAAATTTTAAAAAGGCATTCTTTTCCCCACCTTCTATACTTCTCCCGTATTTTTTTAACCGTTTTCTTCTCACTCTGGGTGATTACTTCCTCCTGGAGGGGCTTGTCTTTCTTTTCTGTCATCCATTCTTTGGAACTTTAGGCTGTTTCATCGTCCGGGTTCATACTCTTTATGGAGCTGCTCCTAACTTCCTATGTGTCCCACACATTCTCTTCAGGGCTGTTCACTGATTGTTGTTTTGAAAGTATCGAGTGTGTTCAGTTCCCGTGCAGTGTACCCTCCACCACTTTGGAGGGTCACACTCACGCATGTTTACAGAGCCGCCGTCGTGCACACTTGGCCCCCCTCAAGGTTGTGGTGGACTTTCCCTCCCCTTCTCTTTGCCTTCTTATTTCTGTTCCCGAGTAAATAACTCAACAGTTTTTTTTCTACGAAAACTTCAACATACAGATAATTATGATATTTTCTTGATGCTGTTTCGTTTTTATGAAAAGTAGAACTTTATATTTCACAAACTTCTTTCGATTCTCAATCAAATGGTGTTAACATGCACTCGTGTAAATTTTACCTGTAAATTATAATGCAACTATAATGGAACTTACCCAATGATTTAGATAGATTTTCGTAGACAGATTCTACTAACCTCTCCTTGTTTCTAAAGGTAGAGGCCGGGAATGATAGAGAAGGCAACAGCTTGTTTCCGTGAACTCTTATTGTGCTAGAGGCTGTGGTTGAATGAACTCCCTTGACTGCATCCTTTCCAGGTCTTTGGAAGGCCGCGGGTATAATACTAGCTTTCCCCATTTTGTTCATGGGAAAACACACACGATATCTGGCCTTTCGCTAACGATCGCACCGTGAGACCTTAGCATGGACTCTAGAGCTCTCAAGTCTGGCTTCATTTTAAACCTAGAGCTGAATTATGTCGTTCATATGTCATTACATGAAGAAAATATGACACGAACTTCCATTTTCTTATTGCATGATGCCTGTTATTACTCTAATACATGCACATCAAAATTTGATTTCTGCCCTGTTGTTCGTTTTTCCATTCATATCTCGGTCTCTGAGCCGCTGGTACGTATTAATGCAGAATAAATGCAATCAAACCTCATGCGAGGTGCCTAATGCGGCCCATCAATGGGACCTTATGCTCGTTAGTGGTTCTCGATGCTCGCCAGTGAACCCTAACGCTCATCAGTTGGGCCTGATGTTCATCAGTAATTCCTGGTGCTCATCAGTAGTTTCTGATGTTCATCAATAGTGTCTGATACACGTCAGAGAGGCCTGATGTTGCACGTCAGTGGTGCCTGGTATTCCTCGTCAATGGGACACAATGATCATCAGTGGGGCCTGATGCTTATCAATAATACGTTCATTCAATACAAAGTAGGATATCGGGTCAGACTGCACCAACCGAAGTAGCAGCATAAGTACTTAAAATAAAATTTCAATGTCTAAGATGATAAATATATATGTTCATACGAGAAGGTGATAAATAGTTGATCGGGTTTATTAAGTTGGTAGTTAAGAGCCTCGCGTTCCTATTCGCTCCCCACAGCGAGCAACTATACTGTGTGTGTCACTGCTTCATGTGTGGTATGTCATTGTACAGTGTGTGTGTGTGTTGCGTGTCCAGCCTCGTCGTTTTCATTCCTCTCGTTTCCAAGAAGCCCACAAGTCCTGCAAGCGACCTTCCTCTCCCTACCTAGCTGTCATAGTTCTCCTACTTATTTGTAGTAGTTGCCCTAGTAGGAGAACTATGACGTAGTTTCTAACATAGTTTTGGTAGTTTCCCTACCTAAATGTTGAAGTTACCCTGCCCTAGCTGTCATAGTTCTCCTGGCCCAGGTGTCATAGTTCCCCTACTTACCTGTCATAGTTCCCCTACTTACCTGTCGTAGTTCCCCTACAGAGCTGTCATTTCTGTTGTGCCTCGCGTCCGTCCCTGCCTCATGCCTTTAGGGCAATTCTTGGGGAATACCGGCATTGGGTCGGTACGTTCAGAGTTTGTCGTGCGGAGATCGCGACAAATCAGTGATCTCTTCCTCCTATGCACCTCTGACATCACTAACTGTTGAGGACATTTTTGAATTCTCAATCACTGCCTGAAAATCAGTGTCTCCCAAATCTCAGAGTCCAGCAACGTGGATCTTAGACGTGCGACTTCGACTCCAAGCTTCGTTTTCAACTCTACGGACATCTGGCCGACTCCGACTCTGTTGTAGCCATTGGCCGTTGCATTTTTTGATTACTGACTATTGCATCTATTGGCTATTGCCCGTTGCATCTGATGGTTAATGACAGTATTAGCTACTGGCAAGGACTACTATATATAGTATATATTATATATTATACTATTATAGTAGTCCTTGGCTATTGGTTATAGACTGTTGGATTGACTGATTATTTACTGTTGAAGCTATTTGGCGTTAAAAAACAGTTCAGGTTATAAAGGAAAAATTCATCAATAAGACATATTAGTAGTTACAGTTATTGATCACCATTCATCAGTTAATGCTCATCACACACCAGTTGCAACACATTAAGAACAAGCAATCGTGCAACTGCAAAGCTAGCCCTGACATCACCACAGACATCTCTATGCTGCGGCTTGCGCTCCTTGAGGCTGACCCTGTCGTGGCGCTGAGGCGCTCCGAGGCTGCTCACTATCTTTTTACGCGAGGTTAACTTCAGTGCCTCATCATGCGTTGAGGACTACGCTTCAAATACTCTGAACTGCAACCTCTTTGCTGAAGCAAGTTAGTTGGTTTCTTGGTTTATAATCGAATATGAAATTAATGTTAAATTGTTTCCGTACACCGTCAAAACCATTCGTAGAACTAAGTGAGCTCCATTAAACTTATTCTTTCTATGACCTTGAAATGCCGTTTCATCCTAGGATTGACGAAGTTGAATCAATTGAACACTTGGTAATCCTGTGCAATCATTCATGATAAAATACATGTATTATTCTAGTCATTAGGTGTATTTTTTGTCAAGAGCTGGTTAAATTTGACACGTGTTACTTTTGTTTCCATGTACACCATTTGTAGGTGGGAAAGCCGAGGAAGGGCTCAGAGATTCGTAGCGTGCACGCATCGTTCATCAGGGGCAAAAATAATTGCTGGCCTTTCCTCCTCTTACAGCTGTGTGATCTCTAAGATCAGTCAGATGACCTTGTAAAGCAATACAAGGTGTACAATAACTATCGTTACATTTAAATATATGTGATTCTTTACACTAACATTTTATTTTATTTACGATGTTTGTGTATTAACGAAATTATGTTGTCCAGATATAATATCTATTAGAATGACTTTAAATTTCCACAAAAGAAAAGCCTTTTTTGGGTTACATAAGGCTGAAAATTTTCCAACAGATATTACCAAGATCTTTCAAGTTGACAGAATTCTCGTCTAGAGAATGTTGACACGACTCAAAGAGACTGAGCAAGAAACGAATAGGCTTGGACAAAGTAATCCTCTAACTACCAGAACCTCAAAATTGCTAAAATAATTTATGGCGGAAAATTTCCTAAAAAAACAACGATATGCTTCAGAATTCTGGCACAAGAAAGGATGTTTCTGTTAGAACCATGCCCATCTTGCTCCACTGTGACCTAAAGACCTCTCCTTACAAACGTCGAACAAAACGCGTTTTCAGTGAAAAATGTGGACAAACTGCCTTGTAAAAGCTGAAATCCCTCTCTCCTATCCAAAAAAGTATGCAGCCAAACCTCGAGTTCATTGAGGAAAATTAATTTAATATCTAGCGAGTAAATGCACCAAATGATCGAATTAGGTGCAGGAGCGGTGTCAGTGATGGTTTGCGCTGCGATAACTGAGACTAGAACAAGTCCCATGGATTTTCGTAAAAGAATGGATTAAAATTGACGAAGAAAATTACCACAGTGATATTCTTGCCCAGTCATTGTTGCCTTGAGCTAAAGGTTACGTAAAAAACAACAGTGATTTCAGCAAAACGCGGTATCCTCACGTGAAGCTCAGTGGTTGGTATTCAATGTTCCTCTCTTCCTTTTCGAAGAAATTGCCTTTTTCATTATCAGACCTGAATCTTGATTCCAGCATCTGGTTCATACTGAAAAGTAAAGGTTTCAACGACTGACCACCAAAATTTAGAGGCAATGAAATCGAAATTCAGAAAGGAATTTGCCAAAGTCCTTCAGCAGCTTATTCGTGTTTCGTGCAGATCATTATCTAAGCGTCTTTAGCTTGTTATCGGCGCAGACGGAGGTCATATTGAATATAATGTAGTAATTTCAAACTATAAGATATTGAACTATTATTTTTTGTGGT
>VCRD01006792.1:8674-23703 GCA_006783055.1 Trinorchestia longiramus
ACCACCATCATCAACACCACCACCACCATCATCAACACCACCACCGTCATCATCAACACCACCACCACCACCATCATCAACACCACCACCACCACCATTATCGCAACCAAACAGTAGGAAATTTACATCAGCGCGTGAGCACGATAAAAGAAAGTAAAACACATAGACTGGATATTTTATTTGAGAAACTGCCGTTATCTGTAACTATCCAATCAGAAAAGGATATTTCGTTCAACCCAAAAGCGAAAGTTATTTATGAAATAGTTTTCCCATTAAAAAGGTTCATTAAACCGAAATGCTTAAAAAAATAACCAAATTCTACAGTAAGTAACACCTCATAAAATGGCCAACATTGAATTTATGATAAAATAAATGTAAGCAACAAAATTGTTCTCGTCACAATTAAAACTAAGTTTGGACACGACATACATGGTAAAATCAATGTATTCGTGCCCAGGTTTATCGTAAAATTCTAGCACCTTTATTAATAACAAATACAACGAGCGTCAAAATGCGCTACTTACTGAGTGCTGTAATTTTTCAAAGAAGATTACACTCTCTCTAAGAGCAAAGAGGAAGTGAAAAAGATAAGAGATCTAACCAATCTTACAACAACACCAACCTAAAAACACAGCTAAATAACATTAAAGTATAATAACTCGTACAACTTTCGTTCCGTGCATGTTAACGAATGTACGTCCAAGAAAAGTGCTAGTAAATTTCATGAGTCACGTGAATTGGTCAACTCGTTCGTCACCTTTTGAGCGTCCCCAGCCGATCTCTTGATCTCAAAGCAGCATCATCCAATTGAAAACAACGTAATTATTCAATAAAAGTAGACACGTGGCTTAAATTGAAGCCGTTCCTTTTAAAGTAACTACTTTAAGAATGTGTTTGCATACAGCTACATAGTAAATGGCAAGTTTCAGTCCCACTCATATAATTCTGATCCTTTTCTTCTTCGTGTTGTAGTGAGAGAGTTCGAACTTCATTACTTGTGATCCAAAATATTTTACATGTATTTGGAACGTCAGCATTACACGTCCTACAAACAATCTTTATTAACAAATATAACTACTCCAAAATTTAATTGAAATTCAACATGACAACTAAAAAGGTTTGATCATATAATTTCTTGTTTAGCGCGCTGATGTAGCACTTGACTACATCATATAGGCAGCAGTTGCAGCTAAAGCTGAAATAACTGCGGCATGGGCAACAACACCTGCAGCAGAGGGGGCTGCACTCCTCCCCCCCTCATATGAGGCCCCAGGTGAAAGTGGTGCCAGTGGAGATGCCACGCTGGCACGCACCCACCAGCCGGCAACTGGCGAGTTAGACGTAGTTAAGTCAGCTTCCTCGCAACTAAAAGCAGAAAGTTTTCTCTCCGTTCAATAGAATTTAACAGTAAATCTCCGTCAACGTGCAGCTACACATGGCGTTGACAAGTTTTGTGCGTATAGGAAAATAACCCTCAGCTCTGCTCTACAGATTCTCAGGTCTAGGCATTATCACTGTCTTGTTGACACCTTCATCCCAATTAGGTTACGTCAGGTCTAACAAATTGATCCAACATGATACCGCTCAGAGAACTGTTTGTGCAATTTTAAAAAATCAGGTTTCAGAACTACCTCAGAGAAGTGAAGAAAAGAAATGAACCAAAGATTTAAAGAGTTTGAGATTTCCCCCTTATCTCGCTAGGTTAGACATCCACGTTGATTACAACACAAGCAAGCTTTTCGCCTTCGCAGGCACTTAAAAGATTCTGGAAAATATTTGTTTTTTTTTTAAACAAGGTACTTTAGCCTGAGAAATTTTAGGTTAAGAAAACACTTTACAGCAGAATGCTAGCAATTCACAACTACAGCAAGTCTCGAGAAGTGGCCACGACTTAGTCAAGGCATTCAAGGCTTATAGATCATCACTCTTAAACTACGAAGTGTTTTACAACCTCTTTAAATCCCTGGCAGCATTTTTACGTATGAAATCAATACAACAGTCATCATTGCACAAAGTACAACTATGAGTTTCATTGCTCACCAAATAGTCCTCGTATATACTCAACGTTTCAAAATTATAAACGAGCACGCCAACGGAACAAAAAATTTACGAATAAAATACACAGCTACAGTATCGCAAGTGTTCGTGCAAAATATTGGATCTAGTTGCCTTAAATGCAGTGACAATAATGTACTGAGAGTAATACATTGAAGTCGTGTAGGACTTCTCCAGAAATGCTGCTGATTCGACAAGTAGGAAGCTAGAGCAGTGGTTCTTAACCTTGTTGGAGGTACTGAACCCACGAGTTTCATATGCGCATTCACCGAACCCTTCTTAATTAGAAAAATAAGATTTTTTCAAATTCAAAACAAGTATATATTTTACTGGTGCACAAAATGAACCGTGCATCAACATCGCTGTTTTCAAAGGAACAAAATCATTATAACATGATTTTCACACAAAAAAAACAATAATGAATATTTGCTGCAAATCAGTGTGACTTCTGCTGTTGCCTTTTAGAGACCAGTTCAGAAATGCGTGCCTTCACCTTGGCAAATGGCACTCTCATGTCATTTTCGGAACAAAGTCTGTTCATTTTCTTCGTTTTTATGTCCAGCATCCTCGGAAATTATTGCTCGCAAAGATATGTTGTAACAAACTGTATAAAAATCTCCAGAGCTTTCTCAGCAATAACAGGGTACGTTGTCATTTGTTGACACTAAAACGTTGAAAACGTTGTTGTTCTGAAGAATTGCTTTTGAACCTGGCTCTGCTGAATTTCAATGATTTCGTCGAGGTATTTTATCATTGATATCTGTTGTCTCAACACTAAACGTCAACGGCTGCCTCACCCATGCTGGATATGACTCTCTTGTAGGGAAGTATCCGTCACGAGACTTTGCAAGCCCATCTAAGTGCGTGGCAATTGCTTGCTTCAGTTCCGCGTGTACAGAAATGTCTCCGATTCCAGATACATATTCGATCTTACACAGTCGTCCAGCAGGAGAAAGTTTGCGAAGTTATTGTTCTCTGTTCGCCGTTTCCATAATGGTAGCTTTTTTTGAAAAGCCTTCAGGTTTTCCTCCGCTTCGATGATGTTGACTCTACCGCCCTACATCTTTTGATTGAGATGATTGAGAGCTGCGAAGATGTCAGCCAAGTACGCTAAAATGAGAATAAACTCAGAATTTTTGAAGCAATCTGCATGACAATGTTGGTGCTATTGCAAAAACAGGGCTAATTTCACACGCACGGCAAAAACACAATTCAGCACCTGTCCCCGGAATAACCACCGAATGTTAGAATGGTACAGAAGTACCTCGAATTCAGAGCCCATTTCTTTACATAGCTCACTGAAGATGCGGTGCCTCACGCATTCTACTACAATTTTTAATACTTCTGCCCGTGTTGGAGGCAAGGTTTTTGTTGCCAACGCATGCCTGTGCAGAATACAATGCGTAACAATGATGTGTGGTGCATCAGCTTTCACTACTGCACCAAAACCAGACTTTCTTCCCAGTATGACTGGAGTTCGGTCCGAACAAACTGCAAAAACCATATCCCACGAAAGACTGTTGTCTTTGAAGAAGTTATCCACAAGTTTCTTCACATCGGATGCCTTAGTTGTTGTTGCAAGAGGCTTACAAAATAAAAATCTTCCTTTATCACGTCGTTTTCACATAGCGCATGAATACAGCAAGCTGGCTTAAATTGGAAACGTCTGTGGTTTCGTCGAGTTGAAGGCTGAATTTTGCCGGGCTTTAAATCAGATCTGCAACTACTGGAGCCAAAATGTCTTTGCTCATGTCCTCTATTCTGTCGCTGACGGTGTCATTTGAAAGAGAAATTTGGGATAACTTTACTTCAGCCTTTTATCCCAGCATGATATTCGCCATCTTCAACACAGCTGGTTTTACAGATGTTTCACCAATGGTGTGTGGTTTGCTCTGCTTTGCGATCAGGTAAGCAACTCTGTACGATGCTGTGAGGATCGATTTGTTGATGGGTACAAAATCGAGAACAGGCAGAGTAGCCTTTCCATCGAATCTAGCTCTCTTCACCTTGAATTCAGCGAGCGTTGTGCTCTTGTATTTTTCCTCTCCATGCAGCCTAAGAAAGTGTCTCTTAGTTTTTCGGTGCTAAAATAGAATTACTCAACTTGGCATTGCAAATCATGCAGTTAGGACGCTGACTCCCATCACGTTCCGCTCACATGTGAATCCATATTGTACATATTCATCCGGCCACTTTCTTTTTTTACTCGACATAGTAAGTATGAAGAGATTAAAATATTACAAAAGAAATCACGAAACGTACCATCAAGACAGTCACAAGTCGACTGCTGAGCGCACCAAATTCCCGAGCAGCACAGATTGGCCAAGCGATGTAGCGTCGTCATCGGCAGCCAATGATGGCCACGCGGGGCGTATCATCACGAATCATACGAGTCGTATATGTGTCTTGACCTCCGCCGAAACCCTAGGAGTTCGATCAAACCCAGGTTAAGAACCACTGCGCTAGAGTCACCTCTGCGAGACGCGAATTGTCAAATTTGTTGAACAGACACCGAAGACGAACGCAAGAATTTTTTGTCAAGAACACGAATTGGGGGTCACAACCATTAGTCTCACAATGTTGTTTAAGCTGAAAGACCCTGAAAAAAGAAACTCAGTCACGTAAACTGGAGTCTTGCCTTAATAACTAGAAAATTAAGTTCTAACACCTAAAAAACACAGAATTAAACTCAGAACTGAATAAATAAAATGTGACCAAAACATGAAGAAGTAGAATGTCTTTCACTGCATTTTCTACTGAAGTTTGTTGTTGAAATATCTACCAGTGCACTATGATGCAAAACTGTATGCAGGTGCATAAAAAAGAAACTCGGTCCTGTTTTACTAGATATAGTACCTTGATGCATGAAAATTTCATCCCATGGACAGAACAAGAAGTGGGAGGTGTGAAAAGTACGTAGCTCGATATTATGCAATACTTATGGCACAAATAGTTTTAAACGACATAATACAAATAAAATAGCATAATCGTACTACATTTAAACTACATAATACGAATAAAATAGTACAACCGTACTACATTCAAACTAAATAATACGAATAAAATAGTATAATCGTACTATATTTAAACTACATAATACGAATAAAATAGTATAATCGCACTATATTTAAACTACATAATACGAATAAAATAGTATAATCGCACTATACTCGTATTAATGGGTTAACTAAACCAACTAGATCAACATTCTCCACCGTCCAAGTTTACACTCTTAAGACATGCATGCAGACGAAGACTTGGCAGCTGTTGCAGCTGCCTGTGGCGGTCGGGGTCGGAGCGAAGCCATGTCAATTGTACATAATTAACAGCTGTACATAATTAACAGCTGTACATAATTAACAGCTGTACACAGTCGACAGCTGTACACAATCGACAGCTGTACACAATCGACAGCTGTACACAATCGACAGCTATACACAATCGACAGCTGTACATAATCGACAGCTATACATAATCGACAGCTATACATAATCGACAGCTATACATAATCAACAACTGTACACAATCGACAGCTGTACACAATCGACAGCTGTACACAATCGACAGCTGTACACAATCGACAGCTGTACACAATCAACAGCTGTACACAATCGACAGCTGTACACAATCGACAGCTGTACACAATCGACAGCTGTACACAATCGACAGCTGTACATGATCGACAGTTGTACATGATCGACAGCTGTACATGATCGACAGCTGTACATGATCGACAGCTGTACATAATCGACAGCTGTACATAATCAACAGCTGTGCATAATTGACAGCTGCACATAAATGTTTCCTTGCTCAAAGTTGTCAGGCACATCAGAATTAAAGTTGAACATGACTCATGTTGCAACAAAACTTCTAGTTGAGTTCACTGTACAGTAGCATTAACTGCGCATGCCATAATGCTCACAATGCGAAAAACTGAGTTATTCTAAATTAAGGCGTATGGTAATGAGTCCTAAATTATGGCAGTCAGAGGGAAGCATAATTAACAGGAGTCACGAAACAGGCTTAAAATGTTAACAAAATAGGTCAACAAAAAGAGATTCGAAAGAAAAAATAGAGGTTCAAAATAAAACGAAGAGATTTAACGGGAAAAACATTTCTAAGAAAAAATCAAAAGAAAAAGCGGACTCGTAAACAATGAGATTTAAAAAACATATGTACTCAAAAGAAGAAAAAGTTCAAAGAAATGTTTCAAAATTAAAAGATCCAAAACAAAAATAACGATTCATAAGAAAATAAGTTCAGGCAGAGGTTGTGATCAGACAGCCCTCACCAGTTGGCCAGTCAGCTGGTGCAATCAGACAATCCTCAGCAGCTGGCCAGTCAGCTGGTGCAATCAGACAGCCCTCACCAGCTGGCCAGTCAGCTGGTACAATCAGACACACCTCTTTAATCGATCTTCCGCGTGCGCTTGCATCTACGTACACTCGAGAAATTGGCAGTTCAAGCTGTTATTGACCGGCAGCAGCTAACTCACGTTGTGCATGCAGTAAGCAAAACTTCAACTGCTTTGAACACAAGCGAAGCTAACTCTAAATTTAGTCTTCTGTTACTGCAGAGGTAGCTCACATTGGCACCTGCCAATCAGTTTCGCCAGTCACACCCTGCAGAGGTAGCTCACATTGGCACCTGCCAATCAGTTTCGCAAGCCACAACCTGCAGAGGTAGCTCACATTGGCATCTGCCAATCAGTTTTGCCAGTCACAACCTGCAGAGGTAGCTCACATTGGCACCTGCCAATCAGTTCCGCCAATCACAACCTCTTAGCACCACACCTCTTTGCACCACACCTCTTCGTAATTTTTCTCAATTGCATCAGTTAATACCTTCACGTACCACGTTTGACCTTTGTGTGCTGCGCCTTAGCGCTTTTTCTTATTTTCTCGTGAGTGACACAGAGCCAAACTCGTAGCTTATGTCTCGAATTAATTTTTTCCAACGGGCGAAATGTGTAACAGCCAATAATAATCATTAAAACCAGACCAGCTAGAATATAAAGGACAATCTTTTGCTATACAAAGAAGGTACGCTGAAAGAAGAGCAGGGAAGTGATGCCGCAAGTAGACCATGGCAACAAGAAGTCAACTTGGGTTGATACCCAAGTCCCATACCGAGTTAACGTACAACGTCAACAAACAACAAGCCAATTGTTTTGAACTGTTCCGACGACATGCAAGAAGCAGGCGTAACCTCACTTGTGACTGGCACCTGCACACCAGCACCACCAAAACAAACCATTTATTTCCAGCAGTGAACGCTTTTTTCTCGGTGCTTTGTTAGCGTGTTCAGAAAAAGTATGTTATTTATAAGAGGGACTGTTGAAGTCGTGTACTCCTTGTGCGGAATTTACGATTAAATAATAATTTCTAGTATTGATGTGTGTAATTCAGATTTAATGAAATGGGCTACACACAAAGAAGAATGTAAGTCGTAATATTAGGCAGTAACTTTACGCTGGAACTCAAGTTAACCGCCATATTTGAGAGAAAAATATTTCCTGTTAATCATGCATGCAAACTAACAGCTGTAGATGCACTCCAATATAAAGAATAACACTCGTCACAAATACATGATAAAAATACTTCGACTACCTTCAAGATGCCCCAGTGTATCAAAGCATGTGTTATTGACGCCTTCAAGCAATGAAGAGAACATAAAATAAAAATCTTTTCATGAATCATGAGCCAGAGTTTCATCATTTTTGCGTCAGTACGTTCATGAGGATTTCGAAATTACTCGGCTCATCTGTTTTCACTGTGACTTTCAATCGAATTAGAATCTTTTTGTGCAGATTTTAGGTTTTCCTTTAACCGTCACGAGCAACAAGGCATAGTCTGCACGCTTAGCTTTAAGTGTTCTGCAGTGTTCAACTACACCTCCAAACGCCTCTGCATGTATTAACTTACAGTCGTCGACTCTTGAATTGGTCAAGCAATTCAAAACAATGAATGGCGTTAGAATAGGATTTTTGATTAGATAAGCGTAACATACCAGACTTACTGCCACCATCAGACTTACTGCTGCCACCATCAGACTTACTGCTGCCACCATCAGACTTACTGCTGCCACCATCAGACTTACTGCTGCCATCATTCGGACTGCCACCATCAGTTGGACTGCCACCATCAGTTGGACGGTCACCATCAGTTGGACTAGCAACATCACCAAGACTTGATGAGGAAGAGAGGAGACAGCTAGGTCAGGAGGACCTAATAAGGAGCCTTGAGGAACAGGTGAGCTGAATGCCACCACGCAGCGGTCTAAGCTGACTGCAACGCGGCCACATGAGCTGAACTGGCAGCTGACTGCAACGCGGCCACATGAACTGAACTGGCAGCTGACTGCAACGCGGCCACATGAGCTGAATAACTGAGCTGAACAGAAAAATCGTCCAACTGCACAACGGATGTTCCTGACAAACATAATCAAAGCAAAATAGCAGCATTGTAAAATATATTTGTGTAGAGTAGATTCTTCATCATTGGGAAATTCCACCTGAGTTCAGATCAGAAGAAGTCATAGTTACCATTTCATTCCGTAACTTAAGAATAATTTAGTCTTGCATGTGTAACGGGCAGCGCTCTGTTTAGTAACAAACCATCACTAGTTCCTCAGACACGCAAAGTACAGGATTTTCAGCCTTGAAAATAAGAGACTCCTGCATGAGAAGTACAGTGCAATTTCTTAACATACTCCATCAGTGCCACGTCCGCCGTCTTCTGATGCAAGAAATGGCAAATTTCAACCACAAGAAATGAATAGCACTGAAAATGTGGGGCAAAAATTAGCAAATTTTAATCACAGACTATGAGAAACACTTAATTTGTGAAGCAAGAATTAACAAATTTTAACCACAGGCTATAGCACTGAAATTGCGAAGCAAAAATTGACATTTTCAACTACAGGCTTGATGCAGCACTGTAAATATGTACATTGTACACATTTCTCTATTATATGCTGCAACGGTAGATGGCATAAGCTTTCCAAAATAATGTGTATGAAATGTGTACCACCAGACTTGAAAGGGTCAAATAACAACGATAAAATCACTACAGTTTAGTGGTGAATTTGAGCCTTTGAGTACATAGAAGTTCTAAATCTTTGAACAAAATCTGAAACCCAAGAAATGATCAGAATCGAAGCGAAAAGAGCCATGCAGCAACCCTACAGAATAATAAGGTTGCAACGCAATACTTCACGTCGGAACGAGGGTAGGGCGGAGCTGGCGCACCTATTAACCGCCCATCTAAGCCTCCTGGAGTGAGACAACACAACGCTGTTTCATTTCAAACCGTCCTAGAAATATCGACGTGCAAGTCAAACTAATCGCGACTGAAAGTTCTTATCGGAAAAAACTTACGAAAGTATCTAGAAAAAGAAGGCGTATGACGCCCTGAAGTCACAGAATTTACACACACAGAGCTTTACAGAAACAGGTGGGAAGTGTAGAGGTGTGTAGAGAACGCAAAAAGCAAATGGACGCCATGCACTTGGAGGTCGCTCTTACTGCAGACACCAGTGGGAGCATAGGGTACGAGATACAGTCTTACGAACGTACGACAGATGCAGCTGTCTCTATGGAACTCTCAATAGTTTTAATGAGATGAAAAACTCGAAAAATAATGAAAGAATATTTCAATAAACTTTGGTTTAAAATAATGTTCTGAAAATGAGGTGGTTAGTCAGCTGCGAAAGCTTCAAGGTTACTAAGAAAGAAGCTGGATCGCCTACGTTTTCGTATATAATATTTTAAAGTGCCTACTGTTTACGCTTATAATTTCAAGCCTACCTAAGCGACGCGTCTTGGCGTCAGTTGGATCAATCACAATCCTTCTCAATCAATCTCTACTATTCGCTGGCGTAATGGCCAGCTCAACTCTTCACATTACCACAATAATACAATTCAAGACAGTTGCTTTTCCTAGATTTAACTTCCTTTCCATTGGTAAGCAAATATAACTGCACACTCCGGTGCCAGATCTAAGGAGCACTCTATTCTCTTCAACAACTTTCACAACGCAAAAACCGAGAGACGTTCGAGAGATGCAAACTAGACACTCGTACTGTAGCTGCACTTCTGTTAATGGAATAATACGCCTACATTTGCAACTGAACTACGGAACGCATGATTGTGACTTGCTCATCAAATCAAGCTAAACATGGACAGCACGCACACAGGCAGCCACAATTGAAATGTTGTCTGAAAAACCATAAAATGGCAAAAATACGTAATTACTTGAAACTTGACATGAACTCGCAAAGAATGTGTGTTGAACACAATGTTGTGCAGTCAGGAGAGTAGAATAGAATAAGGCAATAGAAACGAGCCGTTTGATCCATTCTTGGGTTGATACCCAAGTCACACGCCGTAATACCAGAGTCCCATGCCGAGTAAAAGTACAACGTCAAGAAGCAAGCACTGGATGGGCTCAAGTTGCATCAAAGTACATGCAAGTCTCTGCAGATATAACCTCCCTAGAACATCCTGCTCACTCACTGCACGCACTCCGCTCCTTGACGAGCAATTAGCGTCGAGGTTCCGTAAGCTGGCAGGCCATAAGCTGGCAGGACAACACGTGGCTCTGAATATCCTGCTGGCTCTGGCGCTGCGCAGCAGACTGGGTGTACTGAAGCAGAACCCTTCCCCTCCTCTTGCAGAAACACCAACATCAGCAGCATCAACACCAGCAGCAACAACAACACCAGCAGCAACAACAACACCAGCAGCAACAACAACACCACCAGCAACAACAACAACACCACCAGCAACACCAGCAGCAATAACACCAGCAACACCAGTAGCAACAACACCAGCAGCAACACCAGCGTTGACGACATCAGAGCCATGAAGGTCGGAGGCAGCGTCGCAACACACAAGCACGCAGCGCACTATAGCAAAAGCAAGCAAAAAGCAAGCACGTGAAACCTTGATCCTCATTCCATTCCTCAAGAACATACAACTGCATTTTCAACTGCACTGCTAAATATTCCAACACTCATGGTCAAAACAAGCTCCTTCAATCTATGTATCTGAGAATCAGAACATGAGTTAGATAACATTACCCACTTAAAACATCAATGATTTTTAAAGGAAAGGGACGAACTTGTAAAATCGAAATCAAATGCTACTCGCTTTCATTGTTTTAATCTTGAGTCAGAAATTGAGATAAGAATTTTTTAAATCCTCATTGAAATCGTTTTGACAGCCGTATGCAGAGCTAGACAGCATCTATTTCAGCCTAAATGGAAGCTCACAAAATGGCCTCTGAATTAAATACTTGAAGGAACCAGCAACGACCACATCACACAAACTTTAGAAAGGACTGGATGTTGAGAGCCTGTATTGTCAGTATAATCTAAATCTCTATGGAAATAAATTAGCACAATCATTTATGTTATATTTCTCAGTTACAATCATGTAAAAACTTCCATGATGGATGATGCAAGTGAAGCTCGTGTTCATATAGCCTAAAAGTTAACTTCGTTATCAGCCGCGTTTTGGGTGTAATTCAAACAAACGACAAACGATATAAATAACTCGCCAGAATTTATGATCAAGATAACCAAACGTCAAGAGTCAACGAAACAAATATTAGAAAAGCTACCAGACACACGTTTCAAGATAGAGATCATGAAATGTTAAACAAACAATATTCATAGTAAGTTTAAAAATAAAAAATAAAGTAATTAACAATCAATCGTCGGTAAAGTTCTACGTCGGTGACACTTCCTAATCACGTTCTCCTTATTCCTTTTTCGCAGAATAACTGAAAGAAATAAATAATTGTATTACTTATTATTTCTAACAATTCATTTCTCACGATTCTTTCCATATAAACCAAAAAATTGTTTTCTTGTTGAATTCCACGAAGCAAGTACAAAGTGAATATCTCTGTGTGCCTGAACTTTCTTTTGTTGCTATCCAGCTCCTGAACACAAAGCTTGGCGCGCACCAGACTAGCAAGAACTCGACAAGATTTAGGGCACGACTTACTGTTCACTCAAGCAGGAAATATGGCCCCCCTCACACACATGGTAAAACTCAGGTGACCACGCATGAATATACTGCACATGCCACGCAACGCGAACTACTAACTTTTTTATTGATTTATGCAGCTACTATGTTCCACGTTCTTTTTGTGTCGATCAATTTTTGCTGATGATGTTTCTTTCCGCAAGTTTAACTTTGATGCATCTGCAATAAAGAAATAATTTTTGATCCCAGTTCCATCCTGATGGTGTACCGAGCACAGAAAAACCGGCACGGCCTCTTTTGGAAGCAGAGAACTTGAGCTTGAAATAGCTCAGGTTTAATGTGCAAAGCACTTGTGACGGAAGGCTTTTAAAATCTATTAACCTTCCGGATCAATAGTGACAACAGAAAGCGTCTTAAAAACCGACGTGAGTTAGGCTTCTCAAGCGGATTAAAGGTACGGAGACTTCAGTATTAAAAGAAACTTCAGCATAATGTCCTGGAACTAGCAAGGGTGGTAAAGGAGACGAGTTATCATGTAGTCGGCAATTATTTATAACAAATTTAGAACATTTGACCTCATTTGTTCCAACTTTAAAACATTTGGCTTGGGTAACAACTTTAATTATTTAGTATTTCATTGTTTTAATTACAGAAATACGATAAATACCGTTGGTAAGGAGAACCAGAATGTGGGAATCGTCATTGGAAGCAAACGTGTTGAAAAATTGAGTACACCTCCACTGACGTGCACATGTATAACACTTTTGTAAGTCTCTGCATGTCACGCTCAGATAATGGGTGGTCTACTGACCCACATCCACCTTACAGAAAAGTTAGCGGCTGCTAAACAAGGATAAAAAGGAATTTAACGCTTTAGCAATCACTTTTTTCCCGAAAAGAGACGCACAACACAACCACACGCTGTTCATTGGCTGATCATACTGCCGGTCGCGTCCAAACAAAGAGCACAGTAACATGTTCTGTTCAGTAACACGTTCAAAACAGTAACGTTGGAAACGTGCTAAATGCAGTATTGGTTGATGAACATCTTCTTAGGTTTAGTTTTATGACACTATTTCAAAAGAGAACATCAGCAGTCCTCATGTTCGTTAAAAAATCGAGTGACGTGAAACGCTTGAACCAATAATTTTTAAACTGTGCAATGCATAGAAACAAGTTTTAGCGTTTGGAGAAGCTGTTATTCTAGCAGTTAAGGTTAAATTTGCGTGAGACTCAAAGTTCGGACATATTTTCTGATTAAAAAGATTGATGTTGAAACGCCGTTTAATCCACGAAACCCAGATTTTAAAATGCTACATAATTATAATTTGAAAAACAAATACTCGAACTGAAAATTTTATTCATGAACGAATTCTTGGTTATTCACTTGTAACTATAACATCGTTATTCCGGGACCACAAAGAACAATACAGATATTGATTACGTACAACGCAATGAAGTTTAATATTATAAAAATAAATTTATTACTGATCTATTTGACTCTTACACACCGCCAAGAGTTTTAGTCAATTCCAGTCACATGAAGCTGAGAAGCTCTAGTAGATGACATCCAAAAAGCGCCACTGTAATCCTAGCTTAAAAAAAGACAAACAACATTGGGCCTCAAATCATAAGTCGCAGCAACTGGTCGAGACCACACTGAACTTCACAATAAAGAAGCCTTTCCAAATTTTGTACCATTGTTAAAAATGTTCCTATTCGTTTTATTTTGAACAGATTAAGTTCAAAATTAAGATTACACATGGAATGCGTCATGCTATTGTGCTCCGTTTCTGTTGCTCCAAGTAGATGAAGACATTATCTGTCCTATCCAATTCTTTAATACTTTTCATTTGTTTCGTGTGTACTGCGCTCACTTTCATGCAATCACTGGCTCAAAAACGCGCCAATGACAATCAAAAGAATTGAAGAAATATCTTTGCATTCAATTTAAAATGACGATTCGAGAACTGGCCACAAGGAACAAGGTCTCTCAGCTTGTCCCTAGAATACAAGCCTTTAAGGACAGAGCATGAAAAGATTCGCACTTGCAATTAAACTATTTTCTCACATTCAAGTGGAAATGTAGTATTTGAAATAGAGAAGAATATTATTTGAAAAATAGAATTGCAATATATGAAATAAATAAATTCAGTATTTGAACTAAAGATACACAGTATTTTAAATATAGAAACACAGTACTTGAAAAATATAAATACAGTACTGAAAACATCTAAATACAGTATTACACTACTTAAAACATAGAAATACTGCATCTGAAAGGTAGAAATACCGTACTTGAAATACAGAATTAGCTTAGTCAGGAAGATGAGCAAACGCCGAGAAATACTGTTAGAAACACCGTACTGTTCGCTTAGGACTGTCTTGCATCTCTCTGCAAAGGGATAGTTTGCCAGCGATTAAGTAAATCAAAACAATTTCGGAAGCGTGAGAGCTTTTTTTATTGTTCTTTAATCTCGTGAATCAGTTGCTTCTGTGATCGAGACGGATGATGTTGGTTTACATTGTAAGTCGTAACACATTCTTACCACGGAAGAGCACCAGCTCTAAAATTTGATCTTCAATAACGAAATAAGAGACATGACTGAACGTTAACAAAGTCACCAGCTTACCAATATGAGATGAATGCCGAAATTTCGAAGAACGACCTCGTTTTGTGGCTCCGAGTGTTGGCAACGGCAAGAAAGTTTACGTATTTTCGATGACAATTTGGTAGCAGACATGACAAGCAGCTTCTCTGCGACGACTATGACCAGTGACCTAGTCCAAGACGACCAGTTCTCTGTGACCAAGACCACCAGTACCCTGTGACCAAGACCACCAGTACCCTGTGACCAAGACCACCAGTATCCTGTGACCAAGACGACCAGTATCCTGTGACCAAGACGACCAGTACTCAGTGACCAAGACGACCAGTACTCAGTGACCAAGACGACCAGCACTCAGTGACCAAGACGAC
>VCRD01006793.1:3516-20367 GCA_006783055.1 Trinorchestia longiramus
AAGGTTGCTGCACCCGACAAAGTGAAACCTCTGCTCCTATGCATCGCTCAGAAAACCTGACCATTGGTAAATGATGAAAACAAAGTTTACAGGTAATAAGGAGCATAAATGAAAAAGTTCGGGTCACGAAGAACAAATACATTCCCCGAGTAATGAGATTTATTCTTCTTACCCTCCGTCGAGACAATTTTCAGAATGATCTCATAAACAAAGTCATGTTCTAAATGAAGCCTCTGTATTTGATACACATTTCACTGATCAGTATACTCACATATAAGTAGCATTTATGGAACATATTCCAACTTTCCTCCTACAACCTTCAAGGTAATATCTGTTTGTGTGAGAAATAGTATTAATACTCATTTAGTGTTGAAATTTATCGTTCAGTCTTGACATTTAACGCCTAGACAATAACG
Organism: Trinorchestia longiramus; assembly: GCA_006783055.1. Taxonomy (NCBI): domain Eukaryota; kingdom Metazoa; phylum Arthropoda; class Malacostraca; order Amphipoda; family Talitridae; genus Trinorchestia; species Trinorchestia longiramus. The sequence continues at coordinate 3,933 of VCRD01006793.1, forward strand.
TAACTTCATGGTTAAGGAAAAAACTGAAGGTAATAATGGTAAATTCCACTATTACCTTCTATATAATTTTCATAGAAAAATTAGCTAAACAATACGCTTTCAATCATTAACAATAATTCACATCCGAAGATCTTATATTATAGGTTTCAATACTAGATTGACAATTTTGAGAGTAGAAAATAATAACGCACTAAGTAATTCGAATTGTTTTGTTCTACATACCCATTTTATTAGTTTATTAGATGCAATGATAATTTTATTTCTGCTCGTACGCTTTCAACATGATCAGTTATTTTGTTGTCATTGATTAAATTAACCGTATAGTACACAAGCACATTCCGACTTCATGCACACAAAGGTAGTTCAAATTTGCGATTTGACTTTTTGTCATACTCACACCTGCACATTAGAATCTATTTTCACATTTGCAATGATAATCTGTTTTCCAATTGTTAGGCTCTGAATAAAATCGGCTATTGTTTTTTGTCGAACCTCAAATGTTAATAATCATGCAAGATGCAACCTCCAATACCTTTATTTTTAACGACTCATTGGTGTTCTTTCTGTCAGCAGACTTTCCGAGTTGTTTTAAACCCAGAACCTTAAAATAACGTCAGAGTATACGTTTTAAAGTTTTTCTTGATCATTGTATTACTTATCATGATAGATGTATTCAAAAAATACCTTTATGTTTAGGAATTTTAAAATTTAATCGGGTTGTATTATATTCTCTATATATCAACATTTTTGGAAACCAATAGATTCAGTATTTGTTTTCCTTTCGCTCAGATACCAGTGTTAACATTGCTATAGGTACTATCTAGGAAGTTTATCTGGTTTAAAAATACTATCGCTGAAATTTACGACGGTAAAACAGTACTTAAAGGTACAAGACGAAATTAAATAAACAATAGAATTACCTTGTCTATAAAAAATTGTTGCTTCATTACACAGAAGCAACAAACTCTATTTAATTCAGTACGACATTCAAACCCTCACATTTTCTGCTGAGAAAAACTTTTCTTGCATATACTCGTATGAACGAGCGTATTTTTTAAAACTGCGTTTTAAAATTAAAACATGTGCTAGCATTTTTATATTTAGTATTTAAAGTACACAGTGATATTTAAAGTATACCAAACTATTGGTGGAGCTGCAAATTAATAATTTATTTTGACTAAAATAATTATATCAGAAGGAGGAGGGGCGGGACCTAGCCCTCTCGCGCAACCAATCGCAGAGCAGCTTTAAAAGACGCCTAGGGAGAGCTGTACTCGCAATGCAGGGCAAAAATACGCGTTCGGCAGAAAATCTAAAGGAGACTAAGTCGAGTAGTCTACTTTAGCTGTCCCGTGCTGTCGCTAACACAGCGCTGACAAAGGCGATTACGATCCAGTAGTCTACTAAATATTTTCCACGAGAAAAAATGCCAGTAGTCCACTAGTGCTTTCCACCCTTCAAATTATGATTAAAATGATCATTTCCTGGGTGTAGTCATTACCATGAAGCTGGTAGGCGAAATTGTTATATTTTCCCACGATATAAACCAAGAACGAAAATGTTTCGATATATAAGATCCTATTTAATTTCATATATAGACGCATTTATACTCGCACTCTCTCCACGTGAATTTCTTTAAAAGCTTTCAGAATCTTATAATGTAGGCGGATAATCGTGCAACACAGATGGGGAAACCATATATATTTCAATCGCTCTTTCATTGATCTAACAGTTTTACAACATAAGTTTATGTTCATCACTCATGTTCATGTACAGTTATGTTTGTTCAATCCAATGTTTCATATCCAATCCATTCTAAGGCATAACTCTAGAAAAACGTGTTAACACAATAAGGTTAAAACTGAAAGATTGAATTTAGCAGATTATGCAGAACTAGATTAACACTTAGATGAGCTACTAGATGGGAGCCTAAAATTGGCAAATTTTTTTGCAGTGCAAATAGAGGCTTTTTGGTGTGTGGGAGACACGATTCAAGTTAAGTGACGCCTTTCTTCATGAAAGTTAAAACTGCATTCTCAAATCACAATGTTATGCAGTCCTAGCTGTAACCGTCTATTGAATAGTGTGGTCGTTTAGATGTTTTGGAATAATACAGGCATAGGCTCGTCTATATGTAAACTAATGTAGGTCTAGGTGTATCGTCTAGATGTTGTAAATTAATACAGGTCTAGGTTTTCTCCTCTAGATGTAAACTGATGCAGGTCTAGGTGTGCATCATCCATATGTTTAAGCTAATGCAGGTTTAGGTGTGTTCGTCCAGATACCGAATAATAAAGTTCTTCTGGTTATGCGTCTTTCTCATCACCCAGAGACCAGAGGAATGCAGCAGTAACACCCAACCATAGGCCCGACATGATAATCGTCCTCATCACATTGAAGTTTTTCGATGCCCAGTAAGCAGATGTGTTGCTGAGGACATGCAAAGAAAATTTTAGCATAAAAAACGCGTCTTTTTTGTAAAAAATATTTTCAATGCAATGAAATCTAATTCAAATTCCTTTACGTTCAACACAAATGAAAATAATTTTAATTTTTGAAAGTTGTAGGTCGCTCTCAAGTCTTTTATACAAATAGAGAATAGGGTCAAATTGCAAGTTTTAGAGCTTGAGTTTCGTACTACTTCACATTTCTTCATATATTGAATATATGACTTGTTTTCACTATTTTACGGGAGTACGTTTCACCTAACACCAACTCATGTACAATTTTCAAACCAAAATCGAAAGCTACAATTCAAGTCCAATTAAGAGCCAAATTAGAGGTGGAATTATAATAGAAATAAAAACCATAATGAAAAGCCAAAATTCAATTTAGCAATTACGTAAATTTTAAGTACTGGACAAGGACTACTATAAAAAGGACGTGCACGGCCATATACCTGACTACGTTAGCGGAGGCCAGTTCACTGAGCTGAGTGAGCCCAATTAGTCATCACCTGTCACAGTGCGAGCTTTGTCGTAGTCTGTCGCTCGGTTTGAATCGGACATTGTTATTTATTTCGAGGCACATGGCTGCATTTCTAAGTGGATACTGTTTGTTTACCAAGTTTATTGCTAATTATATGTATTAAAACTGCCGAACAAGTGTGGGGTTGTGAACTGTTAGGGTAATTACAATAAGGAGAACAGGCCCCAGTATCGTCAATGTGCCTGCTTCATGTCTGCCATCTCCAAAACTCACACCTCGCCCGGCGAAAGTTGAAGACCAATAACTGAGGTATTTTCTTCAGAAGAATAAGATTACTTCATTTGATGCGTTCAAACCTGAACGTAACCTGCAGAAGCAGTATAAATACTTGATTATTTCAAGATCAAAAGAAAGGCTTGTGTGTTTGTTCATGACCGACTACTTCAATGAGTGTAGCCTGTCTGTGATTGTCGAAAACAAGCCCACTTTGTGTTTCCCACTGACATATTTTCAATCAATAAATTTTTATCAATTTGCTGTCAACCCCTCAAATTTTGCTGTCAACCCCTCAGAGAAAGACTAGCAGAATAATGCAGTCCTTCTTCAGACCTCTGTCAAGAAGGCCAGGTTGGCTGACTAATCGCTGCAGTTTGATAGGTTTTTGCTTCTACGTCTGTTTCGGTTATTTACGCGGATGTTTGTATGTTTGTTTGTTTGCGTTGAAAAAGTTTTAACTATAATTCATTTTATAAAGTCTAAAACTGCAGCAACTCAGATTTCTATGAAGTGGTCACTAAGCTCATACAATAATACTTGTTACATCCGGCTAAAACTGATGTTTCAAAGCATTATAATACTTTAAACGATTTAAAATTCACTGTAAAACCTTATTATCTCTTCTATTGCTTTGAAGAAGTAATTTTTGATCAATTTGTCCAATAGAAAATGTTATGTTACTAGAAATGCAATGGCCTCCGCTAGCGTAGTCAGGTATATGGCCGTGCACGTCCTGTTTATAGTCGTCCTTGGTACTGGACTAAAAATCACAGAGAAACAATTTCACCTAATCGGTCATCTTGCGATTATCTTTTTAGCATGCACAATTTCTCACAATTTTCATATGAAATAAGTCCAGAGTTCAAAGTTAATTAAGGTTTTCAAATTTTTATTTTCATTCTGTCTTTCTTTGATAATAATTGAATAGTAAGGTAAGTTCATTGCTAAATTAATCTGAATTTATCTAGAGGTGTTGGCTCTGACATCAAATTTCACGTATTAAATTCATAATATGCAAAATTTATTACCTATTAAATTCATACCTTCATAAATTCATTACCTAATAATATAACTACCCACAAACTTAATTACCTACTGAAATCATTACATACTGAATTCATTACCTACTGAACTCATTACCTTCTAATGTCATCACCTACTAAATTCCATATCTACTGAGATTATTACCAATCAAATTTTTTCCCGAATAAGTTCACTAGTTCTTAAAAGTTCATAAAATCATTGGTTACTATATTCATTTATCACTATATTCATTTGTCCCTACATCTATTTACCAGTCTATTAATTTGCCATACTATCAATTGGCCACCAGTATATCCATTTGTTACTATATTTATTTGTCACTACTTTTATTTGCCAGTATACACATTGGTTACTATTTCATTGACTACTATGTTCATTGGCTACTGTATGCATCGGTTATTAAATTCATAAGTTATAATGTTCTTACGGCTACGAAGTGCACGAAGCAAAGACTGTTGCAGAGTTCCTCTTGCCTCTGACCTGGTAACAAAAAACCGTCATGAGTAAATGATTGAAACTAACCCCATACGAAAACTTTTGTGTTTTACTAGCTCTCAATTCCAAGCATAAGGTATGCAGAAAATATCATTATTAAAAATAGTTATTGCTCAATCCATGGAAAAGAATGCTAGTGAATAAATAATAGCACTTATAAAATTGAATGAAAATTGAAGGGACAAAGTTATTCAGTTATTTATTAAATGGATGAACATTGATTATAAGTAGGCTAAACAAAAAAATATGTGGACTGCTACAACACATATAACACTCTTTAAACGTTTGGACCTGGTCCCACACGTCCCGAGGAAACGTTCAAAACACATTTCTCTGGGTGGATGCTTTTCTTTAAACGTTATTTTAAATTTCCATTCTAAAAAAATCCCAGTCAATTGCTTACGTATTGTGCAAGGAAATAATTGTTTAGACTTACCGAGCAGGAATTTAGAGGTGACCCTCGACATGACCCTTGCTCCCTGCGGAATAATGAAGTAGCTGTCACTCAGTTTTACCAGCATGTGCAATACACTTCATCAGCAAATATTTTTGCATGACATGAAGGTATTTCCTTAAAAAATTGAGAGCAACATGATGGTAGGACCGAGAAAAAGACATTTTGAATCGTCGACAGACAAAGAAAACAGGTTGAATGAACTATTAGACTGAAAATGTTTTATGATTATAAAACTGGGAACAACCATGAAGTACAGTATGATATTTGAAGTTTGATAGTTGGAATAGGGCAGTACGGCTATGGGGAAATACACGTTACATAAAACAGAATAACTGAGAACAAGGTAACAAGAAAAAGTGAAACATCAGGCTGTAGAAGTAAAGTTGCATCCCTTCAACCTAGTAATAAGATAATAGGAAAATAAAGGTGGCTGAATGAACATTTTATAATTCAGAACAAGGATACAAGATTACGTTACATCATAAAAATGGAAAATAAAATTTCATAAAAGACTACTGACACTATAATATTATAAGTTAAAACTATAAATTTTTGCTGAGCAACTGATAACAGGACTCCAAGGTAATATGAAAATTGAATAAATTTTATCTTACCAGTTCAACTTTCTTGAAGGAAGTAGAGCTGCTGACCACAGCCACCAGAGCCAGCATGAGGAAGATAGACGCCTTCATTCTTGGACTGAAAAAAAAACTCAATAAAGTCAACTCTACGCTAAACATGGCGATAATTTCCCCAACATGTGTACGTTATTACATATTGGTCATTATTTGCAAAGAAAAGTGCAAAATTTCAGGAAGTATTCTTATATACAAAAAATATCTACATAGAGACGAACCTCAAGTACCGTTGAATTTCTCAGCAACAAATGTGTGAGTAGCGGAGTGTGTTGAGGCTGGGGCTTCTATAGGGACTACTTACGATGCTGTGTAGGTGTAACAGCTGTCGGGCCAGGCACAAAACCATAAATTAGATATTGAAGATATTTCGATGAAATTTTTAAAATTGTGATACAAGAGCTCGTATGAGCTGAATTTTTCCTAGATATAATTCGTGCAGTGATGGCCCTAATACGTTGAATGTTTTTAAATACTATATATATATCATTCGAATGTATTTGAATACCAAATACACTTTTCAAGTGTTTTCAAATACTAATTACTAAATATAGGAAATTTATTTGAATACTCTAGTAAATATTTCTCTCTTAAAATACAATATACATATTGAAGAATCAAGATATTCGTAAGCACTTAACAGACCTTAAGTTGAAACTCAGAGTAATAATCTTGGTGCCACAATAAAGTGTACGTGCACTGTACTGTCGTACGAGAAACTAGCTGCTTCACTAAAATTGAAACGAGACTACAATTTCATGCCGCGGGATTAACAATTATTTTTGTCTACAAATTTTGCTTGACCACTGCAGCTTATAAATCACATGGAAATAAAATAGAAGAAGTGCAGATATTATAATTTGCTCTTAATTACTACTTCTCCTTTATTTTAAAAGAATACCAACATAGTTCCGTGACATACCGCCTATACTGTCCTGCATTGTTTTATAAATATCCGATGTATGACAATGCACGAAAAACTTTGATCAAATACAAGACATTTATGCAGACATAATTTAGATACATTCTTTTGAGATGCATTCCATGAAAAGCCCAGCAGCGGGTGTGATCAGAGAAATTATCTTTCATATATTGCTGGGACTTAGCGTTTTTTGGGAGGATAGATAGGATTTCTGAGCTGTACCCAAAGAGGCACGCTGATACTGTCTCTCCTCGTCAGCGTGCATTGGTAATTTAGCATTCCTCGACGGGAATTCGATCGAGCTATATACCTCATCGTAATCAATGTTGGTTGCATAAGTTTGTTGTAGGTTTAGTTTTTGTATGCAAGTAGACCTTATTCATCCGTTTTCTCCTTCAGTGTCTCTCTCGTGGAGGAGGCCCTAGACTTGATCCTCGGCACGAAAATTTTCGATTCGTAACCTATAGTCTTTATTCTTTCATTTTTGTTTCTGTAAAATGCTCTCAGCTTCTGCTGAAATACTTTTGCAGCGGCTGCGAAGGTACAACGCTGTTGACTTTAGTCCAGTAACCTGAAAAGTTTCAAAAACTAAACATTCAATATATTTTTTGAATGAAACAAAATATAATTCTCCCAATTCATATCCTTGAAAATGTGGGCCTTCGTATTTCATTATTATATGAATTACATGTTTAGCTGGAGTAACATTATATTAAACGAAGCTTGTACACTCCTAAACAACGTGCGTTATGGGCTCTTGATAAAATGAAATAGAACTTTTACAGACCATGTTAACAATAGCTAACGCGTACGACGAGCTACAAAAAAGTATCAGACTAGTTGCTACCACTTTTCGTGAAAACTCATCCTCAACTGCTTGTCAGGATGTGGACGTGACCAAACGAACATTGTGTTACACGTTGCATTCAAACGCGTTTCAAGTGTCGTACTTGGTCGTTCAAACTCGTTTCAAGCGTCTTATTTTGACTAAAAATTATTTCAATGTATTTAAAAACATTGTTTTTACGAACTGTAATTAAATACACGTTTTTCAATGCATTTGAAAATACATTTTTATATATGCAACTGTATTTAAGGACGTATTTAAATACAATGTATATAAATAATACCCAACACTTAATTCATGCACAGTGAAATAAAAAATTATAACTAAATGTCAGTTTCAAATTTCTCGTAGGAGGTCCATGCAAAGGTATTATGATCGTTCAGTGTCATGAAAGATTCTCCTAAGACGAATTAAATTCGATAAATTATATACAGAATAACGCGCTGTATGTTGCCCAATAGAGATATTTCTTCAAAAGAAAACTGTTCGGGGTTGGATGAGTAATGACATAAAAAATGGTTGAATGTACCAAATTTATGATCTCGCTGTTCCTACTACCAGGTCCAGCGTGAACGATGTTCCAACAAATTTCAAATGAACATTATTTAAGAATAATCTTACATTTAAACACCATATAATAAGACAGAATTAGACGAAAAATTGGTGTTAAATTAGTATTTAAACTGACAATACTGCAGTCGCATTGGTATCCAGGGTTTTCATTGGCTCACAGTCGTTTTTTATCACTCATTGCGGCTCATAAGGATACAAAGTTAGGAGGTACAACGGAATGAAAATTTGAACTTGAACCTTACCTGACCCAACATGATCTAAGCTGAAAACCTGAAGACCTCAGTTAGTACAGGGGTTTCGTCCGTGTCATCATCGAATTACACCTAGAGTCTAATTTTGTTATTACACATTATGTCTCAATCCATGTAGGTAATACCTTTGAAAACCAACATGCAATATTATACTTATGGCGTATATTTTTATGAATTTTAATAATCACCGCTGTATGATAATGACATAATGACTTGCAAAGATTAGTATACAGAATAGCAATGATTAGTGTGTAACAATGACTACTCTACAACAATGACTAGTGCATAACAATGACTAGTATATAACAATGACTTAATAATATAAGGTTGTTACGAATGCAATTAAAGCTTTTGAAGGAGGTGTTTAAGACGAACCTGTAATACGGAACAAGTGCTTTATTTCCTTGACAGTTAATTATTTCCGAAAGTCAAGCACCATATTGATGATTGTCATTGATTATTTTATTGGGACAAGTAGTATATTCATGACTATTATTGGTTATTTCCTTGGGACTAACGTCATACTGATGATTAACATTTCTTGCAAATTCTTCCACTTCTTGATCCCATCAGTACAAATATTTCCATCCTTCGATGACATGCAATTCCAAAACATCCTTTAGCTCTTTCTTCCTTACTGAATAATGTGTTATAATACATGTGTCATGTAAATGTTATGTGCTATACGACATGGGTTGTATACATATTATGTGTTACAGCGTATGTATTATTTATGTAATATAATGTATTACGACATAGGTTTTTTATAGATATCATAACCAGTTTTTGCGTGTCTTATTTGTGTGTTATAGCGCATGAAAACCTAAAAGTGTTTAAATAACTGGAAGCACCAGTGGTATAAAAACTGGCCCTGACATCATTTCTGCTGATTCTTGTGTAAAATGACCTCCTGAATTTGACCGTTTTCTCCTATCACCCACAGTTTCCGGAAAAGGCCCACCCACCTATTTTTTATCACTTTTCGATAGTTTGGAGTGATGAAAAGGATCATTTTAGCCTTTACATTTCTTCTGATGGGCTAGAAAAGTGAAAAGTTAAAAAATACGAACATTTGTAACAAGGAGGTAGATTTGGGGGAATTTGGGGGAATCACCAGCTTGGTCGACAACATCACCAGCTTGGTCGACTGGTGAGCGAATCTGCTTGAGAGCGGAAAGACCTGGGTTCGAATCCCGCTGCTGACATGGTTGACGTGGCTAGAAATACGGCATGGGACTTGGATAAAACAACCGAATAATTATCGAAGTAATTATCCGACCGAAGAATGGGCCAGAAGGTTCGTTCCTATAGCCTCAGCCTCATTCTAATCTAGTACAGGACTATAGTGACAAGAGCTTCCGAACTGTTGCTATATATTTTCATTATTTAAGGGCATTTGAGAGAGGATGAGAAGGGGGCTGAAAACTGGAATATGTAGAAAATAAGTGAACAGATTGCGAAAAAATGGAAAAATTGATAATTTTTCATGCTCTTTTAGTATTTAAGGTGGCAAATTCTCTCAAATCTATCTCGTTGCTACAAATGTTCCTGTTTTATAATATTTCCCCTCTTTAGCCTGTCCAAAGAAACGTAAAGGCTAAAATAATCTTTTTCATAGCTTCAAATTGTCAAAAAGTGATAAAAATAGATGGGTGGACCTCCCCCGAAAAGTGTGGGCGATGGGGTCACATTCGGATTCAGAAAGTCATTTTACATGAAAATTACCAGGAATGGTGTCAGGGCCAGAAAAAAATTCGACCAGTGTAACCAGCAGGCGTGAGAATGAAAGATAAAAGAAAACTTCATAACTAAGGTCATGTAGATTTTAGACAGATAATAGAAAAGTGTGAAGCCGTGCGTCGTCTTGTATCAAACTTTTGACATCTTGTTCACAAGCCTGATTTTTTTTATTCCACGTGTATGCACATTTCTTCAACATATGAGGGTGTTAACATTGGTTTTTCTTGAGGCAAAATGAATAATTCCATAAAAACCCCATCATACGGTAGCGTCTACCCACATAACCTGCAGAAGAATAAACTATGTCTGAAAAAGTCAGATATATGTCAAGGATTTTTATTTATTAAAGAAATTCCTTCGTTAGATGATAAGATCAACAACCAACCACAAAAATGCACCAGTTCATGCGTGACAACTTGATTAAACTATTTGTCGACCCTCTTGAGAAAATTATTAGAATCCTTGTGAAATTCAGATAGAGACTTGCTCTGGTTAAAACTATTGCTCATAATGGCCGAGTTGACGGGATGAATTAATAAATGAAAGAAGCTCTTGAACGGTCTAAATTATTCAATAACAACAAATAATTTTTTCTAGTATTTATAAGAAAACTCAAAGCCGTTAGACGGCAAACGTACATGCGTGCTAAAAAATGGTTCAAATCTTGATATAAAAACAATGGGCAAATTTTTTCCCGATTCTGATTAATAATCAAAATGATCCCATGACAAAGGACAAGTATTCTGTTCACTAATCAGGATGCAAGGGCAACGCTGGAAGGATAATTTATACGTACTACTTTAGCAAATCAAATCGAAGTCCACTTAAAGAATTTTTCTACCTAGGTATTTTTATATCGTCAGATTTTTTGTACTATAGGAATTGTTCTTACTTTAGAAATGTTTGTAACCTATGATTTTTGTACCTTAGGAATTTTTCTAATGAAGGAATTTTTGTACTTTACGAATTTCTGAGCTTCATTAATTTTTGTATCGTTGGAATCAAAGAAATGATATGATGGAATAATGTAGAACTCAAGGAATAAGTCATTTTCAAGGTTGTTGATGTGTCTTGTGCAGGAATTGCAACAGGCGACATACGTTGCACTGACTGTTCATATTATACATGCATAAGTGTTCAGGTTTTAGTCTGGAAAACGAAAAATATGTTTTTCCATCTTTCGATGAAGTGTGTGAAACTCTTTTTTACCTGACATATACATCGTATAATTACAGAATGTACCCATTGCAAAGGATCATTTGTTCCATGATCTTCTGTTGAAATATCTGCGACATAATTCCTGGAAAATTATAGCGTGCACAAGTATTCGTAAAAGAAAAACCGATGTTTGCGTTATCAAATTCAAAATTTATAATTCCATTTCTATCATATTGTCTCTTTAATATTAGTGAACGAATTTTAAAAAATTGTTCAATGAGTAAAAGAAGAAAGGACTTTTTGATCCTCATTCAGAATACGGACTCAGCGAAAGCTGTTATAGCTCGTTTATCATTCTGACAAGGGGAGGAGAGTTGGAACAGAGCGAGTATGTTGCTGAAATGATTTGAAAACCTCGTGCTCAATTCAAACTCCTCCAATATATGAAAAAAAAATTTTTGAGGCTAGTAGAGAAGTCTGACCTTGCATTCGTTTTTTGAATACACAGTAAATGATCTTAGAGGTCACAGTTTGTATATATCGTTTACACGCAGTTCGTGGCAAATTGAAACAGGATACCTTACATTCTCCAATTTGTTTTTTATTAGCGAGTGTGAAGAATTGAGAGAGAGCTCTTACAAATGCTGAACTAACAAGCTGCTAATGTCTTCGATTCTGGAAAACAAAGGTAATATTGATCTAAGAAGTTACGGAAAAAATAGTGGAATACACGGTCGACTTTTTACCTTTGTTCAGGAGGGAGCTCTTTTTTATATTAAACTGTTTTTTATCAATGAAGGGCGTTCCCAGCCAACTGGCCCACGTCCCTTCAGCATGGGAACTGGCTTAAAGTGTCTCATAAGTTGCAGCGTTCACACATGCATGTTCTCGTAAACAGGTATGAGAGTAGGAAAATAACTCACGCATATCATTTGATAAGAAACAGTTCAAGAGAGAGAATAATGTGGTGCCTCCCATCACTAGGGGTTATGTTCCAAAATAAAAATTTGAGTAGAAAGCACACTAGACTAAGACTTTATTTTATGTTTCAGCTTGCATCTTAACAATTCATCACGGTTTGCATTTTCATCTGGTCAGTAACATCCATTTTTACTAGCTGATGACTGAAAACACAATGCCAGCAATAACTCAAATTTTGTGCATACATCTTATATAGATACAGCAGTGGCAAGGAGCTCGAAGTTTTTGAAGGAATGTAGATTTAAGCGTGGGTGCGAGTCAACAAAGATTCAGCCTTAATTTTTTGCTCCATGCTTGAGCCTTTAACCTTTAACTGGCTTCCAATTACAATAACCAAGTGTAAAATACGAAGGAAGTGAGTTTCGAAGGAACTGGGTAGCATTTATTGTATTCTTAGTTGTAATAGATAGTTCCTGTGGAAATACCACGGTTTTGATTTAACTTTAACAAATTTGAAATTATTATATAAACAAATATATTAAAGATTGACGACGAGCTTTTGTCTTTTGAATGAATATTTTTCATGAATATATACAGAACTTCCATTCTGTATCTTATCTACTGATTCTGTGTACGATAAAAAGGCTAATAACGCGAAAAACAGCTTATTTAATAGTAATCGGCGCCTTTTTATCCACAGTATAATGCTTGCAATACATGCATACCCATTCTGATTTCAGTTCATTAATTTCTCTTCAGTAAGAGAGAAGAAGTAATGAGACAAACACACACAGATAGAAAGATAGAGAGAGAGATAGAGAGACAGAGATGTGGATACACTGTGTATTATGTAAGTAGATATTTACATATTGTGCGGTCGTCTTAAATGAAAGATAATTGTCATAGTATACCATAGGTATTTATTTCATGCTAGAAGTCTTGCTCGAAAAAATTCCCGTGGATGTTATGCATTTATATGCGCATTTGATTTAACAGTCGCAGTCACCTTTTCGGAATTTCCATATTGAAAGGGAAGAAGGCTAATAACGAAGGAAAATCACCTATTATATAGTAACAGAACAGTTCCCGTGGAAATTCCACGGTTTCGATTTGATTAATTTGAAATTATTATAAGGACAAATGTATTAAAGATTTACAAAGTATTATTAAGTTTTAAATAAGTATTTTTCATGAGCTTATACACAACTTTTCTGATAAAATTAAGGATCTATTAAATAAAACAGATTTTTCAGTTGTAACAGTGGTACTATCAGAACCTGAATATTGTTCAAGAATGGATACAGAACTTCCATTTTGCATCTTATCCACTTATAATATGGTCGTGTTGGAGAAAAAGTCGAATAATTGGCAAAAATATAATATTTCATAGTAATCTGGCGCCTTTGGTATCCACAATACAATGCTTATAATGCATACATCCCCTTTTTGATTGCAGTTCAATAAATTTTTCTTTAGTATTATTTAGGGAACTAGTGTACCCAGCCGTCAAAAATGACGGCAGAGATTTTGTAATAATACCCGTGCCATCAAAAATGATGGCAAATACTGTTGGAAAGATATTAAATAAAATTACATGTAAGAACGCAATACAATATATTTAGTTTTATACAGGGTGGTGCAAAAGTAACGCACCATTTTATTAAAAAATTAATAATAAATAAAGTATTACCGCAATATACACTGTGTATCTGCAAACAGGATACGACATGTAAATAAACTTTACGAGTTCTTCTATCGTTTGCAATTATCCCCATCGTTATACCTTTCATAGTTTATTTATTATTAATTTTTTAAAAGGGTGCGTTACTTATGCGCCACCCTGTATATATTTACAAGGGACAAACGTCTTAATTGAGTATTTCTTTATTGACAACATTCCTAGTGAAAACTAAGACACTCAGTTTTCTACTGCTGTAATTGACTTCAATTCGTGTCATATTCGGGTACAGTGTACCCGAATCATAGGGTAATACCTCGCCGAACTCGGTATCCATGATACGGACTCGAGTATATAAAGCACTGGATCTCTCTAATTTTTTTGAAAATGAAACAAAACATATAAATATATAAATAAATATATAAAATAAATAACTCGATAAACACACGACGGTCATTCTTAGTATAAGATTATGGGACGGACACACAGATGGAGAGAGAGATGGAGAGATAGAGAGAGAGGTGGAGATACTCGTACACTGTCTATTATATAAGTAGAAGATACAGCACCTCTGGTCTCCACAATACGATGCTTAAAGTATATGCTGGGACAATATAAAAAATGTAATGCTTTAGGGAACTGTATTTATGGTGTGCATACCCATACATTAATCATATCTTAATATCTAGTTTCAAAAACTTGAATTTTCTTCTAACTTTTCCATAGCGCTTGACACAAAATACACATAGTCGTAAGGTTATATATATATATATATATATATATATATATATATATATATATATATATATATATATATATACATATATATAAATATATAAAAACATAAGCATCGGTATCAACAATACCTCTATCAAGGTTAAAATTTAATTGTTGAATTTTAAAAGCTGTATATCAGTATCGTTGATACTGATGCCTACATTACGTTGCACCCTGTACAGTATACATAGGTCATCAAGCTTGCGATTTTTACAGCTGAAATTCGTGAAAATTCCTCGTTTCGTTCTGAAATAGTTTAACACGAATACCAACACAGAATACACAACATTCCTGTATTAATTGAACTGTTTAGCTACTGATTGAACCATCCCTAGGAATAATGTAGGTAATAACACACCTCAGTCTTGCGTCTCAGAACTAATATACAGGATGTCCAATAAATTTTTATGCAATTTTTCGCATGAATTGCCATTTTGATTTAAACAATATGCTCCAAAGTCTTTATGATTACCATTTTACTGAAAACCCATATCACTACTTACTTTTCACTGCTGAAGGGCATGTTCTAGCTCAAGTGGAGAAAATTTATCATAGCTCCTGAAGTTACGTTGATGATACGCTGCTTAATGGGATTTATACTGTATGTTCGCCAGTTTCTGCAGACAAGCGTCGTCCGTATTCTTTTTTTGGAAGTCTGCGTAAGCGCTGAGTGTCGTAGTTGCTGCACCTTCATGGCTGGCGGCTCGTCCTCGTGCGATATGTTGTACTTTTCTTTATTTAGAATAAGTTTCGACTCCCTGTCGTGTATGATGTTGCTTCCATCTTTTCAGTTACATGAGTCTGCATCCATGCGACTGCTACTTGGGTCCACCTTCTTGACTGATTTCAAGTCGTTTCTCCTTACATAAAGGCATCTTATAAGATATCTGAAATATACAAAAAACACAATACTAAAAAAGCGCATTTGAAATTAAGGTGCAGCCTGTAGAACTC
This sequence comes from Trinorchestia longiramus, assembly GCA_006783055.1. Taxonomy (NCBI): domain Eukaryota; kingdom Metazoa; phylum Arthropoda; class Malacostraca; order Amphipoda; family Talitridae; genus Trinorchestia; species Trinorchestia longiramus. The sequence continues at coordinate 19,589 of VCRD01006793.1, forward strand.
ACACTAATACATATGTGCTTTAGGTGTTTGAGTTGTAGCATATGGGACTTATATACGTAATTTATTTCAGTTTAATATAAGTACAATTCATTTCTAGTTATGCTTAGGAGCAACTAGTATAAACGTACAACAAGTATAAACGTTGTACACGAGTATAAACGCACAACATCTCAACTCCAAATACTTTATGCACCAACTGTGTACAATGTAAGACATATTCATAGAAATGTCACGTTGCATACGTGAAGTATTTAAAAAAATTAAATTCAAAAAAACTACACACCAACCAACCAAAAAAAGTACAGAGGTGAAGACTTTTTCCAGGGATTAATTAATTAGCAGAAAAAGATAATCCAAACTCATTACCAAATATTTAAGGTACACGTTTTAACTCACATATAGTCCATAATCTTTTAACATAATATTTGTCAACTTTAAAAAACTGACCACCAAGTATACTATTTTTATTCCGGGATTGTTTTCCACTTTCTGGAAGATGGTTAGATGCGAGAAACGTTTTTTTCTTGAGGAAATATCACAAAATTTGGCTTCCTCATTACAAACCACTTTGTTTGAAATGAATTAACCAGCTCAAAAAATTATTTTGTTAAACAGAAAACACAGAAAAACTTCAAAAAGAAAATGTTTTGTTTGAAACCCCGTGGGTGATGACTAATTTGTTCAGGTGTTCACCTTTGTTATAACACACGACGTAAAAATCTCACAACAGATGTGCCTTCTTTGCCCGACCTGCAGCCCAAAATTTGTGGCTATATAAA
>VCRD01006795.1:0-12265 GCA_006783055.1 Trinorchestia longiramus
AGAAGTTGGAACTCATTTATTGATAAACGTTACATAGGTATGACTTACAATTACTGAACACTGTGGATGACTAGATGGAGTCTAGTGGTAACTAAACTAGAAATGATGTACATGGAGATTTGTATTGAGGGGTGACTAAGCCACTAGATGCTGGAGAAAATACGAAGAGGCTGTGTCGCGTTAAGGGGTGACTAAGCCACTACAAGGCATACAAAATGAATTAAAGATAAAATACACTTATTTTACAAGGGAATGAAATCAATATAGTTCTAGACTGAATACAAGTTTATAAAAATCTCTACTTCTAATTATAGAATGCAATGCGGAAGGAAATTTGTGATTCAAGACAATTTTCCGTTTTTAGTTAAATCTAGTAATCCAATTTATTGTTTAGCTACGCCTTATTCTGCTGATCCCAATTCTATTCAGGAAGTGTGCAGAGAAATTGAACAATAAAGAAAATAGGTTATAAAAGAAGTTTACTGTGTCAATTGAACAGTAAAAGGAAAGTATTTTAAGTAAATATATTGGAGTAATGCAGAAGAGCTTGTACAGCAAAATGTAAGAGACATCTCACTATGGATAAGCTATAAAAAATCTGAACATAATAGGTGAGTTCAAACACAGAGGTCAGGTAGATTAGAAGATTAGATAAGAAATACTTTCAGTACTAGTTAAGACCACAAGTTTGCTCTATTAAATCCCAAAGTACAAATCCTAAAACTTGGTTATTTCAGGGATCTACCATAGGTCATTTTTACATACCCACAATCTACAAAATTTTACACAAATGATATGAAACAATCCTACACATATATACTGAAACAGATAGTGAGATTAAAAAGATATATCTAAGTCCTAAACACAATTAAATCTAAACTTACTGTGAAAACGCTTCACTTCAAGGAACTAAAACTTACATTGTCTTCACTAGAGTGGAACAGAATAGGAAGGAACAGAATACGTTCCTTTTTGAAACGGCCGGTATTTTCTTCTGAAGGGTGAAATTTAACACGTTGCCTCCGATTGCCTGACCTGTGTAAATCTTCACTTTGTACGCATAGTCACTAGAAGGATCTGAAAAATTACAGAACCTAACCTAAGTGGTATACATACGTACAACTTCGGAGTCAACGTGTGAAAAAGAACCATAGCGACAGTTCTGTAGGTACTATGAATGATTTTAATAAAGTACAGCAAATTTTTATAATTAAAATTTTACACGAATCTCACTTATAATTACAAAAACCTAATCACTAAAATACATGAAATTAATTGTAAAAAGTACGATTTAATTTGCACGCGATTAATTAAAACGCATAATTTGAAATAATAGGAGTATGAGCAGCGATGTAATGCTACAGTTTTATTAGTTCTATTATCAATCTCTCGTCCTATGCAAAATCTTTCACCCTGCCGCATGCATGCAAACGAAGCCTGGAGACTAGAACGTAGTGGGCGGAGCTGCATCTTCTGCCCTGATTCTTTAGATTTTAAATTTACTCAGCTGCGCTAGAAGACGAAACCTGAATGTTTAGCTTCGTAGCGGCAAAACCGACACTGGGTTGGTCTGTACGACACTTAGCAGGTCTTTACTTTTAAGAAAATAAAAAACAAAATATAAATATAAGAGAAAAATTGAATGTTTATAAAAAATCGGGTATACTGTACAAAAAAAACATTTAAAATGTGTGTATTACATAAAGTAGACCCAATAAGTCTATAGATACTATTAGTGGTATTAAATAATGTCACTTTTATTTAATTAATGGAATTGATGCGCCTGCATTTTCTTACACAGGTCAAATCTAAGCTCTATTTTTGTTAATGTTGGTTGAAATACAGTTTCAATATTTACTAAACTAGATCGATGTTTCGTTTTGAGATTAGTTAATGCCGAAAAAGCCCTTTCACACAAATATATTGACGCGAAAGGTAGAAGAGTATCCATTGCAAGTTGTGACAAGTTTGGATATTCAAATTTGATGTCAACGCAAAACGAATTTAGACTTATTTTAACAAACATAGTTTTTAAAGAAGAATCAAGAAAGTTCTGCAAATTCTTCCTGTGCCTTTAGTGTGAGATGATGACACTTTTTAGACTTTAGCATCAAATGCATTTTGGATCCAATCAAATCGGCTCATGTCTGATTTTTGAAGAAAATATCTTTTAAAATTTTCCCTTAAGTTTACCAAGTTCGTATTTATAATTGGTTTGATTATTTCCAAATTAATTTTTTTTCTATGATGAACTCTTTCAGACATGGAAATAACTCACATGAGTTGCCTTTTACATTCATGAACCATACATTACCTTTCTTCAGGAAAGCTTGAATTTTTGAAGTTAATGTAAGAACATATGTATTTTCGCCTTGTAATAATATATTGAAGTCACTAATCTTGTCGATAATATCTGATAAATAACGAAGTTTGGAAAGCCAATTTTCGTTTTGGAGATGTTTCACCAAATCTGAGTCGTAACCAGATAAAAATAACATGACTTAATTTTTTAAAGCGATCAGCCTTCTTAAAGCCCGACCTCTTAAAAGCCATCGAATGTCAGTCTGAAGCAGCTGGGATTAAAAATTTGAACCCATTTCTTTGCACAAATTTGTAAAGAGCCGAGTATTAAGAGCACGGGTTTTGCTGTAATAATTATATTAACTGAATCTTGTCACACAACACACAATTCTTCGTTATTGTTTTNCGAGTAGACGTAAGGCAAGATCTCTAAACAGTTGCCTTAACGGAACCAAAACGGCGCAGGTAGCACTCCAAAGGTCTTACAGCCTAATTGGAAGTATAGAATTTTTATTTAAAAAATCCCATCCATGGATCATTGATAAATCATTCCCTTATATATTATTGTAGAGTTTTTTAGTACTGCAAGTATTTTGCCTCAGGTCATATTTTTTCAAAATCTTAAATTTCATATATTAACCATAATATTATGGTTGGTTGGGTATATCCTATGCTAGATGATATAGCCGCTGAATAAAGATATCCATAATGTGCTATATTATCACTTATTTGGTTTCCTTTATTTTTTTACCATGTCTTAGGATGTCCATATTATTTCTGTACAATGTTTAGGATGTATTTTATTCCTGCCCTAATTAGGATGTTCTATTTATTTTATGGAAACTTTTGTTCTTATTAGGTTGCTATATTGTGCCTGTATCTTAGCAATATTGCAGGATTAATTAAATTATTCTTGTACTTGAATATTTAAGCCTTGCATACTTGAGCGACCTTTTTCACGAGATGCCTTATTGTCGGTTCAACAATTGTGCTCATAATTTTTAGTTACTATATGAATCAAATAATAATTTCCCTCTATAGATTTAATTGATCCTAAATCAAACATTAAAAATCAAGGACTTTGTTCAGTAGATTAAACTAAATTTATTAAAACTCAGTTATCTTGTCTAGATTTCCATGTTCATTGAAGCAACTTTTGCTCAGTTTTAATCTTAAAAATAGACCTCTTTAAGGAGGACTAGATTCCTTGTTTATTTGATGCAGACTTGCTTTTTATATCTCTATAAGGTTAAATTCCAGCTTTCTTGAAATTTTTGAGGTAAGTCTGCCTTACTGCTGCATTTCATTCTGATTAACCTTGTCATTGCTTAAGTTTGCTACGGGTGATGCTTGTGTTTGTTTATGTTTGTGGAGATGTAAAAATTCAGCACAAACTTCTTTTTCAGACCCCTGGAAATCCTGCTCCTACCTCATCAGATTTCATCAGATCTCGTCTCGTCAGATCTCACATCTCGTCTCTGTCTTCATACTCAACTTCTTAGTCATCAATCTTGCTTCTCATTCTCACCCTTGGACTTCATTAAAAGTCTAACTACTGATCATAACTACTGACCATAACTGCTGATCATAACTGCTGATCATAACTGCTGATCATAACTGCTGATCATAACTGCTGATCATAACTGCTTGATCATAACTGCTGATCAAAACTGCTGATCATAACTACTGACCATAACTGCTGATCATAACTGCTGATCATAACTGCTGATCATAACTGCTGATCATAACTGCTGATCATAACTGCTTGATCATAACTGCTGATCGTCGCTGCTGATCGTCACTGCTGATCGTCACTGCTGATTGTCACTGCTGATCGTCACTGCTGATCATCACTCTTGATCATCACTCATGATCATCACTCTTGATCTTCACTCTTGATCATCACTCTTGATCATCACTCCTGATCATCACTCTTGATCATCACTCTTGATCATCACTCTTGATCATCACTCTTGATCATCACTCTTGATCATCACTCTTGATCATCACTCTTGATCATCACTCTTGATCATCACTCTTGATCATCACTCTTCATCATCACTCTTGATCATCACTCCTGCTCGCTGTCACGGACGATGAGAGACACATAGGACCACAGATTGATAATGTAACTAAGAAAACAACTCTATTACCGAAGTTAATAATTCACGAATATTTCATAAAACAAGATTCCGAAACTAATGCTGATTTTATTTATTGTTTCACTCGCATTATTTTGAAGACAAAATTTTGAACGTGTATTAGGTTTTTTCCATGCATTTGTATATTCGTGACAATAAACTGTTTACAGTCTTCGTTTTATTATATGATTCGGGTGAGCAATATAAAATAGGTTGATGCGGACAAATCAATGCATATTTCGCGAAAAAAGGAGGGGTTAGAGAAAATGGACGGCATACCTGAAATCAGCACTGGAAATATAAGTTATAACAGCTCAAAAATTATCGCCACCGAAACAAGTGTTAACCTGGGTATTGAGTGAATAATTTAGGCCAGTTAGAGCAACCACTCACTTAAAATTTGCTTTTAAATTTTATATTTACGATTTAAACTGGATAAATTGAAAATGACGTTGGATATCCATTGTCTCACGGGAGATATTTATGTTGAATAAATTTTGTATCTCCTAGAAGGTCATAACAGCTTGAATGTGAAACATTTTTCCATTTGGTCTAAGAAAGAGAAATTTTGGACTCTAAAATCATTGGTTGTCAGGTAATTTGAAGTTGGCTCTTAAAACTAGGCTAAGTTACATCAGGAGGAGTTATTTGATGCAAATAGCGGCCTAAGTTGAATTTCTTCAACAAAATCACGCACGTGAGTTTTGAATTGGACGTGAACAACTTGATTTGTTTGAATTCCGGTTGATAATACTGGAGTAATACACGAAACTTGGCATCATTTGTTAATGGCGTGGAAAATTCAAGTAAATTTTAGATTTCAAAAAAGAAATTACTCGTCAATATATTTCTTATTCGTATACCAAGAATGTATACAACTAATTATCTATTTCTAGCAAGTTCATTTAGTAATAGTAATAGAATGATGCCTTTTGGCCCTTTCTTATGCCGGTACCAAAGTCCCTGGCGGTGAAATCATTCTATTCGCCAATGGTCATGCACAAAAGGACCACAGGAGGAGAGTCTCGAACTCACGTCCTTCACATTGCCAGGGGATTCGTTCACCAGTCGGCCATGCTGCCGTCTGCTGACATATGAAATAACATGGATAAAAGTAGTCGATAACAGAATCTAAAAAAAAGTTATGCCGGGAGTTGAACGCCAAGTATCAGGCTGCAATGAAAGTTCAGTCAATTTTTGGAACGAAAGTTCTGTCCATTTTTTGGTTGGAATGAAAATTCAGCAAAACCAAGATTTATTTTATCATTGGCATAGTCACCATTGACACTAATGACTTCTTTCCACCTTTCTATAAATTTTTTGATGCCTCTGTCATAGAATTCATTTGGTTTTGATTTAAAAAATAAACTGGCTTTATTTCAACCTTTTCTCTTGAAGTAAGCATTTGTCCTGAACGATAATTCTGCAGGCATCTAAAGAGATTTTAATCTGTTGTAGCAAGGTTGAGAGAACATGGTGGGTGAATCAAAACTTCCCAACCAAACTTTTCAATTAAATTCTTCGTCCCTCTTGAAGTGTGGGGTCTGGTATTGTTATGTTGCTGGATCACTCCTCTTCTGTGAACCGACGAAGGTCGTTTTTTCTTTAGAACAGTCTTCAAACGGCATAGCTTTTGGCAGTACACTGCACAAGTTATGGTTTGATTGCCACCTAACAGCTCATAATGAACAATTCCCTTTATGTCCCGCCACACACAAATTTTTTCAGCTGCAGACTACGTCAAGGCTGTGGAATAAGGTTGGAATTACGGCCGAGCCACAGTCTTTTACGTTTAACATAATTGTACGGTATCCATTTTTCACCTCCAGTAACGATTCTATCTAAGAATTGGGTTTGAAATGGAACATACCGTAGTTAGACAACAGTTCACATGTTGTTGGAAATTGTTGTCCGAAAGATCCTGTGGAATTCATTTTCCAGCCTTGGAGATTTTAGCAATTCTTATAATTTCATAATATATGGTCGTGCAGCTCATGTTAAACTTCTTGTTCATTGTTCTAGTTGTTTTGAAAGAATCATCAATGGTAGCCAGCAATAAGTTCTTCAAAACTGAGTCTTTTTGAGCATTATTTTTTTAGCTCGTCCTTAAGACTAAAGGGTTCCTTTTTGAAACGTGAAATCATCTGCTACAACTCCTTACGATTACCAAATAATTTCCGTATGTATTCGTGAGCGATCTTGTTGCTGGACTTGCTGTACTGCCCTTTTGAAATTCGTGTGGCAAAATATGCCTGATGTGCTCATTGCTTGGAGTGTAGATTTGGGTCAATAATATTTATTATAATAATTATCACAGAATCTGAAAGTGTAAATAATATTAAGTGATTTTGATAGCCACACATATGTACGATTAATATAATCGTACACTAAAATTATAAATCAAGAAACGGATAAAACTTACGTCAAGGCCTGATAGTAACCTAAAATGATGTATTGCAAACTGTAAAGCAAGTTTTTTGTATATTATTTGCAGCTATGGGCCGTCCCTCAAGTCTATATATTGTAAATGTAATTTCAATAATAACAAATCAATTCATATCAGCTTTAATATCATATATTTTATTTTCAGTCAATTTTCAAACCTTAAGATTAGTCAGATGTATGTTCCACAAGATTGTTTACAATGACTTTATTTTACAAAATACAAGAAGAAAAAATAATTTATATGTTTTGAACTCGATATTAACAGCCAGAAATTTACATTTGTTACCCACAAAACAAAGAATGGTGCACAATTTTCTTTGACGAGAACACCAACCAATCACAAGTCACAACGAAAACTCCAACCAATCACAATAGTTCTCTTATACGCACTTGGTAAACTGAGAGTAATCCACTTCACCTGAGCAGCATTACTACAGCCTTGGATCTGGTGTACTGGACTACTGCAAGTAGTCTACTTCACCTCGACGCCAACGCGACATGATCATACGAGATCACTAGACTAGAGGACAGTAGTCTACTCTTGCTCGACGATCCCTGGTTTTTGGCAAATGTGTCGGGTAGTCTACTAATGCTTTCCACCCTTCAATTGAGTCTGTGGATAGTTGATTTATGTGTTTAAAGTGCTGATTCGGTGGACTGTCTTCATTTCCTTTTGAGTGCAAATTCATTTTGGAAAGGTCCAATGCTTTTAAAGCATTTACGTGCTTATGATTAGTTACTGTTTTAGAACATGTGTTGTTTATTTGGGTTGTATTCATTATTACGAGTTTATTGGGCGACTGTTCAAGATTAGTGTTTTTGTCTGGGATTTTTCCAGAAAGTGAGTGGTACAGTGTGTTGAGTCGCAGCGTTGATTTTATAGCAATTTGGAGAAGAAATTTTTGAGTTTCCTTTTTAATGTGAGGTAAGGTTTGGTGGTTCTTGATTGTCTGAGCGTGAGTTAAAGCACGTGTTTGGAGTGGAATAAATGTGAAACCCAATTCTTTGCAGAGCGTGAGCGCTTTACTCAGTTATTGATCACTGCAGAAATTGACTATATAAGTACGGGCAGTGGAGTGTTTTGTCGCAATAACTTTTTTGATTTGAGTTAGGCCTGATTGTGAAAGGTGCAGGTCCTGGAAACAGATTATGTAATTTTTAAATTTTGGCATCCAATTTATAGTATGCAGAAGGTCATTAAATTGATCAGATGAGATGGTTTGGATTCAGCATATGGTGTCGATGTCATTTCTTTCAACTGTTGAGAGAATATTGTCTCCCACAAGTAAAGTGTTAACAGGTTTCTGATAATTTGAATAGGAAGAAATAGTGGAGGGAGTTATAGGTATGATGTCGTAAGAGCTGATGTGGACATTTAGTTTGAATAGATGTTCAATTATAAACTGAATGTTGGATAGAGCAGTGGAGACTGATGTCGGTTTAGGTGGTATATGTTTTTCTAGCATTTTTTGCAGTTGTGTTGCCGTAAGGGCCAGGTCGCTATTTAATTTGTGGATAACGTGTGAGCTCTTTATTTGCAGAGGATGCAGAGAACAATCAAAACTAACGTTGTTACTAACATTGCCTTGCCCTGAGATTAGAGTGGGGACTCGGGTGGGAGTCATCTGCATCAGATCATATAAACTTATGAAATAATTTAGTTCAAATAACTGGTTAATTATTAAATGGATATTGGACAGAGCAGTAGCAATTGAGATAGGATGAGGGGGAAAGCGTTGTTGTACAATTTTTGCTAGTTGAACTGCTGTTAGATCCAAATTGCTATTTACTTCATAGATAACACGAAATTTTTATTTGTAAAGGGTGCAGAGATTCATCATAAGTAATTTTTTTACGTACATTGGAGTGCACTGCGAGTTGGGGAAAACAATTTATAGGCGTACAAGAATTGCTAATAGCATACGGAGTTTTATTTGCATGACAGTGACTTTGCTTAAACGAATTCTTAACATTAGGCTTATAATATAACACGTTACTGTCGTGAGATACGATTTTGTTTCTCACTTTAGCGTCAACTGATGGTATTTTCATTGCATTTGAGTCACGCATTTGGTCAGTTGCGTAACAGATATTTTGTTAGGACAATGGCTTAATGCTAGACTTATTATATAACATATTATCGTTCGATACTATTCGATTATTTCTTACATTAGTATAGGCTAGGTGATGTTTTGCCTTTGAGTCATGCACGGGCCATGTTACTGTTGACCTTAAAACTTCTGCTGTCGATTGACCATCCTCTTCGTTGTTCGTTGTTTCCCCCCTCTTGTTCGAAGCTGGTGTGGCTGACGCTGTAGGCCCTGTGTGTGCTGGAGTGTTCAAAACGCCGCGGGCAGAATTTAGTTGTACATTTGGATCTTCTATCGTCTGTTTTGTTTACCATTCTGGCAATCTTTGTGCACTCCGCTGTGAGGGTTGTGCAACTTTTCGTTTGCGGTGAGTCGAGGTGCAGCTTTTGTATCAAGTTCTTTGATTACTTAAGATGTTAATGGTTTGGGTAGGGGCTGCTGTGTTCTACACGTATGTGTTATGTTTATGTTCGTTACCGAAATGCTGCGTTTGCAATCGAGATCCGCTGCCAAAATAATTTTTTTTGAGGAATGTTTATGTTTTGAAAGTTGTGTATTTGCAGATGAAGCTGGTGCTTTTGCTGCTGTTTTTAAGCATATGTTAAAATCTTGAGACGGTGGCTGCGCAGGGGCCATTATTTGCGTTTTGCCTTTGCGTGTTTTGTGTGTTGCCGTAGTTTTGCGGTTGCTGCAGACGTTCTTACTAGTAGGAGATGCCTCGGTAGACACTGTAGATGCAGATACAACCACCTTCTTAGCTGCTGAGCGAGTCATATACAAATGCATGGTGTTTTTTTGTTTTGTTTCAATGTTGCGTCACGTTCGAGCTTAGAAGGGAAAATCAAAGGAACCTTTGCTCGACATATGATAGCATTTAATGATTAATTGTGACTTCGGTAACGTTGTGCATTGAACTCAGTATGGATACTGAGACTATATATATAGAGTGAGAGGGAGAGAGGACGAGAGAGGAATAGAGCGAGAGTGAAGAGAGAGCATGCCCTTTAACGGTGGGTTGGGGTAGATGCTTTGGAGGGAAAGGTGGAGAGGTGGAGGGAGTAGGCTTTGGAGGGTAAGATGCTGTGGAGGGAAGGTGGAGAGGTGGAAGGGTTTGTTTAGGAGGGAAGGAGGTGGAGAGGTGGAGGGAAGTTGTTCGTAGCGACACATAAGTGAGGCTTTGTGTCTCCTGTGCTAGGCAAGTACGAACCTGGTGGGAGGGGTAGGAGATAGCGTTCATACCTATCCAGAGATGGTCGATCTATTCGTTATTTAAAGATACTGTGGAGATTTGAGGTAGAAGAACAAAGGTGGCCTTCCTTTTGTACACAAATCTTGTTTTTTCTTCTTCCTCTTCTTCTTGCAACGAGGAGAGTTATTCTTGCATATGCCAAGGACATATTTGAATTTATTCAAACTTTGATGTGTGATGAATTTGGGATTACTATCTCTTTTTTATTCAACCAGTACCTTTGATTATCATTAAGAAGGGTGAAGACACTTTCACATTGACACTTTCTTTTGTAGTAGTTCGTTTTCCCAATTTTTATGTCTGGCTGATATTTCCACTGACATACTCAAAAACACTGCTTTAATTACATGAGCTTTCTTTGCAAGGGAGGGTAGGGAGAAGGGTAAACTCTGCTCGACTGAGGGTGGTTTCCTTCAGCGCGAGGGCCGTTCTTAGGCCTATCTACGTTTTAGTCACTGAGTCAGACACTGCAAGCATTTGGACAGGATTATTACTATATTTTTGCCTAAAATTTGCATACATTCAAACTTTAGGTCACTTTTTTCCGTTTGATGAGGGGCACATTCACGGGGATGTCAGTTTGATTTAGAAGCTTGGTAGTACTGTCTTTCTGTCGCATTTTGAATAATTTTAGCACCAATTTTCTGGTGCGTCTGTTCACGTGAACGGTCAAGCAACAACCTCTCAACAACCTCAACAAACTTCTTAATGATCTATGAAATAAATACATTTTTCAGTTTTACCCGTGGTACCATAAGAATCTGAATATTTTTCATGAATGTTTACAAAACTCTCATTCTGGATCTTATCTGCCGATAATATGGCCGTGGAAGAGAAGAAAACTAATAACCGAAAAAGTTGAGTATTTTATAGGGATCGGGTGCCTTGGGTATCCACAATACAATGCTTATACTAGAATAGAATAGAATAGAATGAGGCTATAGGAACGAACCTTCGGACCCTTTCTTGGGTTGGATAATTACTTCGATAATTTTTCGGTTGTTTACCCAAGTCTCATGCCGTATTTATAGCCGCGTCAACCATGTCGGCAGCGGGATTCGAACCCGGGTCTTTCCGCTTGCAAGCAGATTCGCTCACCAGTCGACCAACGGGTATGCATGTATACTACATGCATACCCGTTCTGATTTCAGTTCATTAATTTTTCTTCAGTAATAAATAGGAAGTAATGGGACGGACACACCCAGATACAGATAGAGGGCCAGAGAGAGAGAGAGACAGAAAGAGAGATAGAGTTTATTATATATGTAGGTATAGAACTTCTATTCTCTATCTTTTCGACCAATAACATGACCGTGTAAGAGAAGAAAGCTAATAACGGAAAAATTAAGTATTTTATAGCGATCCAGCGCCTTTGATATCCACTATATAATGCTTACAATACATGTATACCCTACCAAATTTCCTCCTATCTAAATCCTTAAGAGCTTGACAGAGATCATTTTTAATCAAGTACCTTTAATTATGGTTAAGTAGTTCCAATAAATTAGACTTCATACAAGCTTTTCCCTCCAATTGTCGTTCTAACTTCTTGATTTCTTCTTCAGTTGTGGTAGACACTCAGTCTCTTGGCACTCTCAGAGAACGAAATGAAGGAAAAACCTATTAAAGAATTTATCGAGGAAAATTGAACCACCTGTTACCTTCTGGGTTAAGGCGGGAAATTTTTTTGCCAACCAGTCGGTGAACTTCAATTTAATATGAGTTGAAATTGCCTGCGGTATAGCACCCACTCGAGGAGAACTGAAAGACCAATTGAGCTTTTGTACTCAGCTTTATTTCTGCATAAAAGTAATGGCCTCAAGGGAAATGGCCAAATCTTCAGGGTTTCCGTCCACAGTGATTTAGGTCCCACGAGTTGTCGCCACCAGGAGTTGGAGTTGCAGATACAAAGAGGGTAACCAGTAGGCAAGCAGTGAGGGCAGGGCTGTAATATGCCTGCGCAGATTTGTAGGGGTGAGCAAACTCCATGCAGTTCAGTAAAAACAGAAAAACCTCGTCACCATCACTCATTGCATTT
>VCRD01006795.1:12819-24828 GCA_006783055.1 Trinorchestia longiramus
TCAAAATAAAACATGAAATGGACACAGCTTATAATATAGTTTTAAAGAACTTAATGAGGTAAAAACTTACGTTGTTCTACATTTGCTATTTAAACACACCACCACGAATTTTGAGACGAATGCTCCATGCTGTGGAAGCCGCTCTATATATAGTCTAAGGAAGCGGAAATCGGAACGAAATGTTGCTGACAGAACCATCGAAAAACAAAAACGTAATTTCCGTTTGTGAATAGAAACGCGTAAATGGTACTTTTTTTGAGTTGCAAAATTACTATTACTATGTAATAGTAATTGTAAAAAGAAATCAAGATCACTTGTAAAAAACATCAATAATAAGTTTGGTACAGTTGTGCTATTATTTGAGTGGGTAAATCTTTACGCTTATACAGTATCTAGAATTTTTAATGCTAGGACCAAATGACGATTTTACTTCTTATACTTAATTTTATTAATTAGAATACTCTATTTGTATATTTTTGGGCGATGTAATATCGCTACACACCTTCTATTTGAAAATAAGGAACTCCTCTTCAGCTGTTTTCTCTAGGTAAAAACTGGTTACTTGGAAGAGACTAAGTGGATGACATTGAGAACACTGATAAATAAACAGCTGTCAATATATGATTAAAGTACATTCTTTCGATGCTTGTTCCCCATACCGATCACAAATCAGAAAATCATTTTACATTCTATGGATACCTACAATTGTGAGTTTATATTGCATGTGTATGTGTTTTATGTTATGTTACTGACAGCTAAATCAAATGAAACAAGTACGTTGAGAGTATTTAAGAATTATTTTAGACTTCAATTGGCGAACAACAGCTCTGTAGATCACTACATAATTTTCTTTGAAGTCTCAACATTTTGACCCCGGGACATGGGAGATGTCTCAGCTGCCTCTCATTGTTCCTCTTCTGATACATACATTCCCTTGAATTTTCTCTCATCTGATGTATTGCATGCTTGACTGCTACTCTTCACTATCATCTGAATAAATTGATCCAGTTTTATGTATTGTTCTTTTTTGTGAAGACCCATGATCACACGAACTGGCATACCGTGAGTAATCTTACAATTTCGGTATACGATGGGAACATGTGGTTTGCTCGATTACAAGTGAAGTTGATGGCGTGTTCAGTTCATTTGGAACATCAATTACTGAATTATGACATACATGGTCAGCTGCAGGAATTTTGATGCAATATTTTGCATTGATAACATACAAGTATGACCTAATATATTAGGAGAAAGATCTAACTTATACTTTGCTTAAAGGAAATCAAGTCCTTTTGGGAATGTACTACGCATACTGTACTCAGTAAAGTTTATCCTATTTCTTCAAGGTGAAATGGACGTTCGAATCGAGAATGTGTAGAAAAACTATTTGGCTTGTGTGGCTTAAAACAAATTTTTCTAACCAGGTGACAGTTTTTATATAAGTCACATGTAAAAAATGAACCCGTTTTTTGAATGTTAATAGCATGCTAACCATTCGTTTCGTATACATTTTCACTTTTTGGTTCCTTGTAGAAGATTGTTAACTGTTAAAACAATAAAACATGTGGTTTAAAGTACAACCCTCTGGTTATTTGGTACAAAAAATGCTGAAGTTTAGTTGAAGCCCCTTGTGGATAATGTTTATAAAATTAGTAAATATCCATGTAATTTTTTCTCACATGTGATTTACAAAATCTCCATTTTCGTTAAAATCTTCATTAAATCTATGATCAGCCTCTTCCATCAAAATGAATGAGTGATTTTATTTTCTTCGAACTTAGAGTTCATTTATCTTCATATATATCTGAATTTTTTCTTTCATCTTTTTCAGCACTTGTCTCACTATCCCTGGATCTCCACTGAGAACACTGAACCCATTTTCAATATTATCGCTTGAATCTTCCGCTCCATGTGTTCTGGAGCTACAACTGGAGTGTTGTGTTCATAAAAGCACAGTTCAGTGTTCTTGCACAACACAATCTTCTTCATCGAACTAATAAAAGAGAACATCTAAATGAGAGATTTGGATTGAGAACATCTAAATTAGAGGTTTAGAGTGGGAGTATCTCAAATAGAGATCTGTGAATTTGAGATGTAAATCTTAAAATTTCAAACAAATTCTGAAGTAACCTAATTTTATTTATTGAAAATTAAATCGTAGGGATAAAATCGTTATTCTGTCCTTTATTTCAAAGGAAATTGCTTCTGCTCTCCGGGTAAAAATTCTTCACAATTTGGGGTAAATTCTTTGCTGTGAGAGAACGTTTGCTTAACCAAGAGGCCTAGGTAAGCGTCTTATTCTAGTTGTTGAGAAATTATTGGTTTTGCTGCGGTGGCGAGTCCCTGGTTGTGGCCAACCATTGTCATGTTCAGTTTCAAAATGGTTTCTGAAACCAATATTTAATATAAGAATGCATTAAGGAGAAAACAATAAAGTTTCAGAATTTAAATACATGGGTTTTGTAATTAAAATGCAATCAAATTTCATTTATAACTTTTCTCATACGTTTTTCTAGTTCGTGTATTCCCTCTATGAACAATTTCTCTTTATTTGATCTGAGATTTGATTTAAGAATGTCTGCTAAGTATTTAAAGCTCACAGTGCTTGAATAGTGTCCATTAGTAGCAGAAAAATCATGAAAATAGACATGAAGCAATCGCAAAGAGAAAAATCAGATCTTGGGACCGCTCAATTTTGCTACTTAACACGTTGACTCCGAAGTAGTACGTATGTGTACCACTGAGGTTAGGTTCTGTAATTTTTTCAAATCCTTTTAGTGACTATGCGTACAAATGAAGTTTTTCACCAATCAGGCAATCGGAGGCAACATGTTAAGGCACTGACTCTGTTGTTGAAGATATTTCTCACCTAATCCTTCACCATAGCTCGTCAGTGACAGGAAACTGTTATTCTTCCTCCTAATTTCATCAAAATTGTGGCCATACATTTGGAGCAGCATTGACAAAATTATGATCAAAATCATTATCTTACGTATGGGATTTAATGAGTTGAAAGGAACGCTGCTACGGGAGAGATGCCTGCATCCACCGAGGAGTTAGTTCAGTGATCAATAACTAGAAGTTGATAGCAAGGCGCACAGTTAGATCCTACGCTTATCGCAATGAATGAATATTTTGTGCCGTAGAAACAGGCAAATGTGGCAGAAGCTATGCAGGATAGTGCACAATCTCAAATTTCACTTGAACAGCGAGATTGAAGTTAAAGGAAAATAAAAAACTATTAGAACATTATTCAAAATATCGACATCCTCTTCTGAAAATAATTTCCATTATCATATATAAGAGTGTATATTTCGAAATATTTATATAATAAAAGTAAGTCAATAGATCACACATACAAACAAGGCCGGTATGGAAGTCACCGGCACCGCCAGAGACTTACCTCATTCCAAGACGTTAGTGTAGTCTACTAAACTAAAGTCTCACAACTGTAAACCTACGAATGAATCTTGACAAAACTGATCAAAATTTTAGTAAGTATGAAACCCCCACAATTAACTTATAAATTTGAATTATTAGGACACTAACTAGGAGTGCTGTATTTTCCAGACAAATAAACCCCGCTCCTGGTCACCTGGGAAACAAACAACGAATTTTATTCCAAGCAGTCACTTGTATGTAAAAATAATCCCAAGTTGTCTCGATGAGTTGAGTTTCTCAGTGCCTCCCTGCTACGATATTCATCTGGCAGATACGTAGGGCCCCGCAGAGCCCGAGCTCGTGTTACGCGTCCTTGCGTAATGACCCGTGGTAAAATTCCATGTCGGGACAGCAACACAACTCCGCACCTCTTCGCGAATCAGATGAGTCTATTTCAGTTAGGAGAAATGTAAATGTTCGTTGTTGGAATTGTGATTAAATAGGTAATCTTACGAGAGCCTGTAGACATATGCATCAAACTGATCAATGAAGTAAAGCCAGACTGAAAGAAGCGATACGTTTGTCCAAGGTGATGGTAAAAGGTAGCTTCACAAGTTCATAAAATGTGTACCCTCTGCTCAAAATTTTAATAGAGGTAACATCGTTTTAAATGAATGCCCCTTGTCTAAGCATGAGAGTTCAGTTTACAACCATTGTGATAATCGCAAAGGTACAACCTGGCGTAATCGATGTAAGAATTGTCGTCTTTACAAAACCAATATGAGCCCTCCTAATAGTGCACCCTTCACTTCTCGCAAAGTATTAACCCACCAACAATTCTTATTGTTGAAACCGACCTTTTGATACCGTGTACCTTATAAGTTCCAGGTAGTAAACACTAAATTTACCTGATAACCAAAAAAACGTCCCCTGTGTCCTATTCTAACGTTGTCCGTGTCCTAGTTTAATGGTTAATTAATGGCTCTGATAGAAAAGCTTTCATTGATACTGGAGCGTCTGTCAATTTGATAAAAAAAGCGGCGTTACAAATATTTTTGACCCAAGTAAGCTAACAATTAAAGGAACTTCCAGTAGTTACTTAGACATGAAAGGAACCACAAACTTGGTACTAAAATTACCAGATGACAGTACGAAGTTCTTACAGGCTGTTATTATGACAACTCTGCGTTCCCTTCAGAGGTACTTATAGGCAGACCCTCTTCAAAGTCAGGAAGCGTGCATTGAATTTGTCAGAGGAGAGATATCTGTAGTGGTTTCTATAATCTTTTCAGTCCCAACCTTCAGGCATCTCTTATCTCCGAGTAAATATTGAGTATCTTTATCACACTCGGAATGAGCACCTGAGGGAGTAAGGAACCGTCGAGGAACCCAATAGGAGAAAAGACAATTAAAGACAGGATGAGTTTAATAGTTTATATTCGCGCATTTGAATATTATGTTAGTTCTTGACTCTTTGTTCTTCGCCGCGCACGTCTTGACGTCGAGTGCTGGTGTACCGACATCAGGCGGGTAGAGCCTGAGACGTGAAGAGTTGAAGCCAGTCGAAGTTCATATTAGTGCGTGGAGTTATTGTTTGCGCTCATCCTGCCCGCAGACATGATTGTTGTTTTCTGCTTCCTTTGCTCTGTTGTTGGCTGTGTGCTTTCTTCAGGTTATGAGAGTTCTTCCAGGAGATGTTGACTTTGGAAGCGCTTGGTACTGAGTCCGTAACACAGGTCGGTCGGTCGTTACGAATAGGAAAGATTTGAGAGAGAGTTTGGCACAGGGTGTACCTAAGTAAAGGGGTGAAACGGAAAGGGATACTAGGAGGGGAATAGAAATGAGCGCTCTGCGCACATGTATTGAGTGGTGAGGGTCTGTCGTTGGGGTTTGTTCTTGTAGGTGGTCTCTATAAAGAGTTGTTTTGTTATCCTAGAGGGGTATTGGTGCTAGGTGCGGCGGTGTGGGGTGTCATGTGTATTTGGGTGTTGGAGAGGGGCCGAGTATTTTTGTTTTCGAGCTTGGGAAAGATCTGTGTGGTATTTGTCTAGTTCCTTGTGGAAATATGAGGTGCAGGTATCGTTGTGGGTGCATGTGTTCAATGTTGGTCCATATTCTTTTTGCGTGTTCGTGTAAGAGGGTGTTCATGGGGGCTAGTTTGGTTTGACGGTGTAATTGAGCTGATGTGTTAAAGTCGTGCCATTCTGCGTTTGTGATGAATCGTGTTGCTTTGTTTTGTACACTATGTAGTTTTGAGATGGAGGATGGCGATAATGTGTGAAGTGGGATGGCTGGGTAGATGAGGGCTGATCGTACGCAGGCCAGGTAGAGCTTCCTTTTTGTGTCCGGGTGCATGTGTTTAAAACGGTATAAACGAGAGAGGTTATTTTGTGCTATTGCTTTCCTCTGTGTGATGTGTGAGGTGTATCCCTGGCTACAGAGGTGGGGGGTGAGGGGGGGAGGGGGTTACGGGAGGGGGTGTCGTCTACGTGCACTTCGTGTTTCTTGCGGCGGCTGATGGCTATAAGTTTGAATTTGTTTGCGTTTGTTTGAATCTTCCATTTCCTTTCAAAGGTATTGATCTGGGCTATTGCCCTTGATGTCAAACGCACGGCCATGTTGTGGGAGTTGGGACCGAATGGGATTTGTGTTATGTCGTCGGCGAATGCAATATAGTCGGTGTTTGGTATGGGTGGGGGGAGGTCGTGTGTGTAAAAATTGTACAGTGCTGGGGAGATGACTGCCCCTTGTGGCACCCCTGATTTTATGGGGAAAGGTTGTCCTGTGTGGTTTGCGATTCTGATTGCAACGGTGTGGTCTGAAAGGAAGTTTGCAAGAATTTTTGTGAACAGTGGATCAAGGTTAAGTTGCGATAATTTATATTTTAGGCCTGTGTGCCAGACTTTGACGAATGCTTTGGATACATCTCGTAGGATGACGTCTATCGTATGCCGTTGGTTTAAGTGGATGTGCAGCGTCTCATGTAGGGTGGCAAGAGCAGTGTGAGTTCCTCTTCCGTGTCGTAAGCCGTGTTGCCTTTTGCTATATATGTTGTGAATAGTGAGATGGTCTGTGAGTCTGTAGGTGAGGATTTTGTCTACGAGTTTTCCGTGGATGTTGAGTAGTGATATTGGGCTGTAATTTTTTATTTCGTGTTGTGAGGTGGACGGTTTAGGAAGGAAAATCATGATAGCGTGTTTTAATTTGATAGGGAAATATCCCGCGGAGATTGCGTTGTTGAATATGTATAGTAGGCACTGGAGCATATTGAGGGGGAGTTGTTTGAGGTGGTGTGTCGTGATTTTTGTGTGTCGTGGAGCTTTTTATGAAAATGTTCGTAGTGCTTGTTTGAGTTCTTGGAGTGTGATGGCTGGGAATTGGGGGTTGTTTAGGCGGTCTCGTGTGGACTCCAGTCTCGTGTGGTTTTAAGTGGGGTGTGATGTTCGTCATCTGGGTTTCAACGTCATGAATGTGGTTTTCGTCGAATTTGTCGTCAGGATCGTCGGTGCCTGAGTAGATGTTTAACCAGTGGGTTTTGAATAGGGGTTCTTTGTCACTCGGGGAGTGGTAGTATGTGTCGAGTTTAATGTAAGGTGTGCTTTGTTTAGTGTTGTTGCTAGACATGCACTTAATGAACGACCAAAATTGTTTAGGGTTATCGTATATTTTCATATTCGTGATTTTATGGTTCCATGTTGTGCTGTATATGCGTCTGTATGTTCGTTTTATTTGGTGTCTGAGGTTTAAAAGTTCGTGGTACAAGTGAGGAGAGTGTCTGTGTCTCCTGAGGTGGTAGCAGATGTGTTGGTATCTTGTTTGGAGCATCAGTGTTTCTTGTGTTGGTTTGATTCCCGAGATTGTTCTGTGAGTGATGGTTGGGATTGCTTGGTTGGAGGCTGCGGTGATGTGACTTTCCCAGTTGGACAGGTGGTTATCGATCTCTTCCAGAGTCGCTAGGGGGTCTTGTGGTACCGTGTGTGCGGTGAGGAGGCCTTTGTATTGTGTCCAGTCAGCGTTGTAGAAAGATGGGTGTGGGCGGATGGGGATTTGGATGGGGTTTGCAGTGATGGTTGCTATTATGGGGATGTGGTCTGATGGGGTGAGCGGGCCTGGTTAAAGTCTTATGTTGTTGAATGTTTGGGTGTTTGTCAGGACTATGTCGGGGCTGGTGCTGGAGTTATGAATGAGTAAGGTGGGAAAGTTTGGTCCGATGTGTATACATTTATTTTTATTTATGAGTGATTGTATTTGTTTTCCTTTATTGTTTGTGTAATTATATCCAGGTGTAGGGTGTCGTGCGTTCATATTTGCTAGTAGGAAGGTAGGATTTTGCCGTCTTAGTAGTGTGTGCATGTCGATGTAGTTGATGTAGTTGGTGCGTGGTGGGATGTAGGTTGTGCCTATGCTGATGGGGCCTTGCGGAGTTTCGACTGTGACTCCGAGCATCTTTGAGTGGAAATTGTCGTGTAGTTTAAATGGCATGTCTTTCCTGATTGCTATGGCTGCGCCTGCGTGTTGTTTATTAGCTTTGTTTGCAGTGTATGTGTTATAGTTCCATATTTTTATGGGGGTGTTATCTCGTAGGCAGTGAGCGTTAAGTAGTATTATATGTGTATCGTATTGTCGGTAGATGTTGCATAGTGCTATTTTGTTGTTTTGCCAGTTTTGGATGTTATGTTGGATGATGGTGAGGGATTTTATGTAGCTACTCGGATGTGTCTCCATTCTGTTGTGTGTTTTGGTCTTTTGTGCGTCAGATTTTTAGGCGAGTGCTGGATTTCGTCAAAGTCTTGTTGCGGCATTGCGTAGATTGGGAGTTGATTCAGGTGTATTTTATTCACATATATCTGTTTCCAAACTTCGTTGGGGTCTCCTTTTCCAATTTCGACTATGATTTTTGGTTTGGTTTTTGCGAGTTCAGTGATGATCCAGTCGTTATTGGGGTTAGTTGGGATCGGTGGGTGTTGTGTTGCGCTTTTAACGAGTGTGGCTTCGAGTTCGCAGGTGTCAGGTGTCGGTTGTTGGTCGGGAGGGGAGCAGGCTTTCTTCCTTTTCTTTGTGTTTTTTTTGTGCGCGTTTCCCATGGTTGTTCAGGTTCGGTGTTGTCAGAGTTTTGGTCCTGCGTGTCATTCGTTTCGATTGATGATTGTTCCGATTCCGATTCCATGTCTTGGTGCGTGGAGATTGTTCCAGTGTTTGTATTAGGGGTAGCAATGGGTGCAGGTTCGGAGTCAGGGGTGGGGTTGATGAACAGGTTGAATATTTTTTGGGAGTCTCTATCGGGGAATGAGGTATCAATATTGAAGTTTCTTTTCAGGGATTTTGATAAGATTGCTCCGTAGCTTGCTGTTTTAGCCAGACTATCGATGTGTGCTTCAATTACTAGGGCAGCAAGTTTGATGTGAGTGTTGCTTGAGAGCGTGAGAGCAGGTGTTGGTTGGTTCGTTTGTTGGATGGCAGTTTTTGCTATGTCAAGGTATGTGCGGTTTTTTTTCTCCGTTTCTTGTTTTTTTTATTTTCGTTTTTCTGATGTACAACCTGTTTCCTATACGGGCAGGTTGCTGCGAGAGTTCGGTGATGTTGGTTGCAATTTAAACATTTTTTGTGGGTGAGTTGCATTGTTGGTGTATGTGTTGGTGTGATGCACATTGGGAGCAGCTAGGTGTTGTGGAGGTACATTGGTAGGTGGCGTAATCTTCAAATTTGTGGCATTTGTAGCAAACAAACAAACAAACAAACAAACAATTTTTATTTCCAATCGAGTACACAGTACATAGACATTAGTACATTGGTTTTTCAAATTCTTAAGGTTAACATTCTAAGAGTAATGGTTATGGTGAGCTCCATGCGACGATCCCGGGAGGTTGATGGGCGTCTTTATGGGCGGGGAGTTGAGTGCTTAACGGGTTGAGTGCACGGCGCGGCGTACGAGAAATAACTCATGTCCTTGGCCGGGTTCGAACCCGGGGTCTTTCTACATGAAGCAGAGACCCGATACAGAACACGGGCTGCAGACCACTCGACCACGGTGTCAGCATATTTGGATGTAAGTGTATTTTTCGAGTTCTGTCTGTGAGGGAGTGATTTTGGTGTTGAACATCAGGAGGCCGTTTTGGAGGATTTTTTGGGTTGTGGAAATCTCCGAGAAGGTGATTTTTATTACGTTGGTGTAGTTTTTAATTTTTGTTACCTCTAGTATTTTTGCCCATGGTTGCTGTATCTTGATTTCTCTGGTGATTTCTTCTGGTGTTAGTTTCCCAATAGAGCAGTGAAGTTGGCGGATGAAAATAGTTTTTTTTGGCTCGTACGTCAGGTGGAATGATTGGTTTGATGTTTATTTTCTTGAAGAGTTCGGTTGCTTTGAAAGAGGTTAGCTTGTCGACAGCGGCTGCTTCGTCAGTTATGGCGTAGTAGCCTGAGTTATTTTCTGATAGTTTTGTTAGTGGAACGTCAAGGTCTTTGAATGTTGTTTTGAATATTTTTTTCTTTATCTGTTGTTATATCTGCGTTAATTTTTCGTAGTTGGATCCTGAATGTAGTGTTTTTGGTATGGTTGTAGGTGGTTGTTAGTTGAGTGATTGTTGGAGTGCTGTGTGGTGTTTTGGTGCATTGTTGTTTTGATTCGGCGGGGAAGGGGTTCTGCTACGTGGAGAAGTGAGGGTCTAGTGTTAACGGGAGTGGAGAGAAGGCTTCTGGCGGTGTGGCCGGCGCTCACTCTCCCCTGCCCTCCCTTGCGGGAGGACATGTTGGTAGTGTGTTAAGTTCTGTGTCTGATAGGGAGCGTTGTCTTATTTGAGAAGCTGCTGGTGTCCTACTTGTACTCACTCCCCCCTACTCTAATGGGGTTTTCCCATACTGTCTGGAGTCTTTCAATACACCTGGCGCTACTACTTCTCAGCAACGTTCTAAGTAAGAAAAAGGAGTAGAGGAAAAGAAAGAGAGGAAAAAGATAGATTGGTAGTCGACTCACCCTTCTGTTCTTGTTGTGATGGTCCGGCTACCGCAGGGCTCTACGTATCGTAGAGTTACGAGTACGGAGAAGGACGTGCCTGAGCACGTAGCACGTGACACGAACTGGACTTTGAATATCTTTGAATTGAATATCTTCCAATGTCCAGTCGTGCCTGTGTACTTCTTCCGACTCCAATAAGTTGAGGAATGTTCCTTCTTTTGCCTTCACTGTGAGATAACGAGCAAGTACGTCTGTACAGCGCAGTGGTCACGGTGAGAATCCGTGACACAGAGCGTTGCAGCCTCGTTATATAGCGCGTTTGACTGAGCACCGCTGCCTGAGCGAGACTTCTTACTGGTCAACGTTGTGTTTCCGGTCGTTACAGAAACCTAGCCTCGTTATTGTATTCGTTTGTAGTGGAGCCATGTGATTCACTACATATCCTCCAATGTCTTTAAGGTAAAGACTGTGGAAATATCGAGTTTGACGCATATGAAAATTTTGTAACGAGCTTCACCGGGCTTGAAATGCCTGATGGAACGTACCTTGTAAACAAAAATTTGTTAAAAACGGTCATACTTTAATAGCGTCGTCGTTTTTGAACGCAGAGCAAGGGCAATTCCCTTTGGTGCTTTGAAATTCGACCGGGCACTCAGTGACAGTGAACGCACGTACGTGTTTGAGTATTTTAGAATGAGTCGACGATAATGAAATCGTCTCTATTTTTTCCGATGATAACGCCCAACCCAGTGTGTCTCCCAACGTATGTACTCGTACATCCAAAGACTTAGAGTCTGCATCAATGAGCTCGAAACCGATCAATACCGAGTACCAACGACACGCCCATACTGTAGATGATGTAAATACTGATGCTTCAGGCGAAAATCTCGCCAATCTAATGCTTGTTCTTTAGCAAAACCACTCTACAATAGCCATGAAAGGTGTACCTATGGGTCTTGCCCGTGTAATAAAACATGCTATTACGCTGAACGAACTTAAGGAAGTAATCTATGCAAAGCGGTATCGAACGCCACATTATTACCAAGAAGCACTCTACATTGACAAATTATTGAAATTACGCAAAAAATTGCATTCGACCGTCTTATGAACAATATTTCAGTATTTTCTCAATCAAGCGTTTTTATTTTCTGCCATGATTTATATTTTTAACATTTTTCTGAAGAGGCCTCAGAAGGCTGCACTTTATGACCTAAAAGGCTGCATGAAGCACTAAGGCCGCAAGTTCCCCACCCCTGGCTTAGAACGTTTCTCAACGGACGCCCGTGGCTCATACATATAATTGAAGGGTGGAAAGCATTAGTAGACTACCTGACACATTTACCAAAAACCATGGATCGTCGAGCAAGAGTAGACTACTGTCCTCTAGTCTAGTCATCTCGTATAATCATGTCGCATTGGCGTCGAGGTGAAGTACACTACTTGCAGTAGTCCAGTACACCAGATCCAAGGCTGCAGTAATGCTGCTCAGGTGAAATGGATTACTCTCAGTTTACCAAGTCCGTATAAGAGAACTATTGTGATTGGTTGGAGGTTTTGCTGTGACTTGTGATTGGTTGGTGTTCTCATCAATGAAAATTGTGCACTATTCTTTGTTTTGTGGGTAACAAAGGTAAATTTCTGGCTATTAATATCGAGCTCAAAACATTTAAATTATT